>JAXQQM020073157.1:0-94741 GCA_034641835.2 Pinus albicaulis | reverse complement strand
TTGATTGCACATCAATCATGGATACAAAAGAATTAGTTACAAAAGATTATAAGAATTAAAATGTAACTTTGTGAATTTTTTTTGAAACTCAAGCCGTAAAAACCATTATACTAAACTTAGTCTCACAAAGAGTACAATCCAACTTATAAGACCATTTACAAGTGCAGCAACACACA
This sequence comes from Pinus albicaulis, assembly GCA_034641835.2. Taxonomy (NCBI): domain Eukaryota; kingdom Viridiplantae; phylum Streptophyta; class Pinopsida; order Pinales; family Pinaceae; genus Pinus; species Pinus albicaulis. The sequence goes on along the minus strand of JAXQQM020073157.1, from coordinate 94,565 downwards.
TTTATACATGTTTGAATTATTTATACACGTTTTAATTATTTATACCTATTAATTAGCATTAAACATTATCATTTAAGATAATTGAACCCTTTAATCCTAAAATACATATATATGTTTAAATTATTGAATGTTTTAAATGAATCATACTTATTAATTTACTTTACACATTATCATGGAAGGTAATTGACCCTTCCAATCCTAAAATCATGTTGACTAGAATGTACACTAATTGGGTCTAAATGATATAGAGTATAGAATAGGGATAAACCTAGTCAACTTAATCCCATGATTACATGGACTTTTCAATCTTATGAATTGTAGTGATATGCTAACACAAAGAATCAAATTTACCTTATTAATAATGAATGGATGAATGATGTCCACTAGTGGAGTTAGTTATTAGTAAGGCAAATATTAATATGGAGTCGAAATCATCATAGATTAGTATTAATAGTGCATATTGGAACATTGGAGACCAAGTTTTTGTGCAATGAAGTGAACATAAAAAAATAATAAAAGCTTCAAAAAAATGTATAACCATTGATTGGCTATAGTCACACTATTAGGGCAAGTTATACACTCCGAAAGATTTTAAGCATACCAAAATTATTATGTTACATAAATTTCTCAATGCCCATGTAACAATTGTCCCCCATTGTGTTGAAAGTAGACTTGAGAGTCTCAAATTAAAAAATATATTTTTTGGGTTCATCATTCAATAAATCAGAAAACTACTTTGGCTGCGTTGTATAAATTAACTCTTTTTACCAATAGTAGAAATTAACTTGTTTTTACCATTATGATTGAGTTTTGTAGCCTGGTAATATGTGACATCATCGTGTCAATAGCATACAGTTTTGTAGCTTTGTAATATGTGACATCATCGTGTCAAGAGCATAAATCGAAGATTTTGTAGCTTTGTAATATGTGACATCATCGTGTCAATAGCATAAATCGCAGATTTTGTCATGCTAAAATTTTGCGTTAATGTCAAATAGAGGTTTAAGTCTATAATACATTATTCAAGAAATGGAAGAATCTATGGTTATAAGAGCCGAAAATTAAAATATAAATGCATCCCGAGATATAGTAGCAAGTTAAATCAAGTTAAATTTAACTTAAATTGATGGCATTATCATCATAATGTTTAATAATAATAAAGATAGAGTAAAAATATTATTTTTATTTAATAATAAAAATATAATTTTATGTTAAATTTATATAAATAAAATAAAATAATCATATTCAAAACAATGTTTGTAAATTAAATGTAAAAATGAAAAGTTCCAGATACCAGCAACAGTATATACCCCCCTGTCCAACAAAAACTCTTCTTATTAGAGAGGGGAAACGATACAAAATAATGCTATAATCGGAGTTGCAAACTACCTTTTAGCTGTCAAAATCCTGTGTTCCAGCAATTTAAAGAAATCATCCCATCAAAGTTTTGGAGCAACTCAGTTAGATTCGGAAATTGATAAAACCCCTGTTCCATACACAGATTACTATACTACTTTATAGTGAAAATCTCGTTACATATGAATCGGGAAGAAATGAGATATATGTAATTGGGAAAAATCCCTAGAATATGAGTTTACACTGGAAAACCTGCTTTTATCCTCCTTGCATTTCGTCTTCATAATCGCCGGCCTCACAGAAAATATCCAGTGGGACTTTCTTGGGCGGGATATTGAAAACATCGTTCTGCGTATCGTTTCCCACATCGCTGTCGAATCGCTCGTATTTCTCCCACGGAGGAGTTCGTCTCGGGGAAATTCTCCGTGAGCCCCTGCCACTGCTGGAGCTCATGACGATCTATTTCAGGCGCAGAAGAGATGACACCGTTGCAATAACACAACCACAAGCCACTTCCAGTGTTAATCAATAACTTGCCTCGAAGATTGGTAAACTAAATTCAAATTAAATCACTGATTTCCGGACCAAACTTATGTCTCAAAGGACAGTTTTACTCACATTGAGGTTCTGTAACTGTTTTCAGAAATACCCAAACCATAGTATCTTTCTTTCGCCTCTTCTCAGCACTCATTCACATATATTTATACACACACGCCAAACTTTAACGCGGATGAATATCCCCAGTGGGACGCGTTGGTTAACGGAGAATATCATTGACCTCGCATGTTCAAATTTCTGTGGGCTCCTGCTGCGAAATATATTTCACTCGGTACAATTCTCTTTTATTTAAAACCATGTGTCTATCGTGATTAATTTATAGCCATGTATTTGTTGAAAGCCGTAGCGCTGTTATTTTCATGTGGATGTTCGTTGGTCCGTACCCGCAAAATTATTTTTCCAACTTTACAATTTGCGAAGGTTCTTGCAAATGGGGAGCCCGTTGTGAATGACCGAGTGTCATTGCGGCTGCAAGGATAAGATGAATGAACGTGTTTAAGATCAGTGGCTGGGGCTCTCTGGCTTAGTTGGATTTTATGTACAAATTAGTCATGATGGTCTACATCGCTTTCAGACAATAGGGTCACTTTATTATATGGAGTAGTCTTTAATGTGATGTTTTTAGAATTTTTAATTTGAATTGGTGAAGAAAATTAGATAAGGTACAGTTTCTGTTATTTAAATTAATTTTTTTATTATAAATATAGATTCAGCACTCTAAAAAAAATTTAGGACACTATTGTGCAAAATTACCTATCAAATTTCTATTTTCAATAAATTTTTGTGAGATTTTAAAGAAATTAAACTAGGAAAATCCACAAAAATTCTTCAAAAATCTCACTAAAGACATCTCCTTGTAATATCACTGTCATTAGCGATTTAAAGTTCGATTCAAAAATCAATGGATAGATATTGGCTTTCTCCATTGTATGTGGAACAATACAATGAAGCCACCTGTAAAATGATCAATTGTATATGGAACAGCCACGAAAGCAAACCTGTAAAATGATATGTACTGTATACACAACGTTTCTCTCTGAAAATAAGAAAGAGAAGCTCAAATAAAAAGATAGAGAACCTGGCACATGTAAAATGCCATTTAACAATAAAATGTGCATAGGATTTTGATTTAGAAAAGAACAGACGAGGTATCGCAGTTCAGAAAATGGATAATATATCTGATATTCAAGAATTAAGGATCTTACGCGATAAAAGTTGGATTTTGATTTTTTTATTTTTTTTTAAATGTAAAAATGATTTTTTCAATATATAAATGTATTTAAACATTATATAGATATATAAAAATTATTATATTTTTAGCTTTTTGTGTTTTATCAATTTAGATCAATAAATTAAAAATAAGATAAGGTTATTATAGAAAAATAAGATAAGGTTATTATAGAAGAAAATCGGGTTTAATTATTTGAAGTAAAAATAAGAGAGTTAAATTAATTATTATGGTTTAATGTAGTTTATTATGAAAATTATTAGATAGCGAATTTTATTTTAACTTTGGATTGTCTGGGTTATCAAAATTATTGAATGTGGATCTATGTTAACTTTAGGATTTATTATGTGTTAAGAGGGATCAAATATTTAGAGATATAATTTTTTTCTTCAAATTTTGATCATTTCCGAGGTGTGAAATATGTCATATGTCAATTTCTGTTGAAAATTAAAGGAATTATATATCTTGTTGATACTAAGCAACACACTATTGAAATGTTTTAACCACTGATCACATGTGCAAACTTTTCCTCAAATCTTGATTTCTCTGGTTAATAGATTTGAACTTAATAAGGATTGATAATGATATTCTATCTTTTGTTCAATTTACAATGATTATTAATATATCAAATGTCAACTCCATATTAAAAAGTAAATGTGTACACATCTCTTTTATACTTGATAAAAAGCAACTATGCATAAAATAAGAGGTAAAGTTGATATAAAGTCAACATTGAAACGTTCAAGGTGATATCAATGGCTTTAAAATGTTATGTGTTAATTCCATGTTGAAAAAAAAACAATAATAACACATCTTTCTTCTGCTAAACTTTAGGTGATGGCTGAAGTTTTTGTGTGTATTTTTTTAGGACCATTTAAACTATTTTATAGTAAACAAGTTGAAAAAAATAAAATATAAAAATTGTTGATCATTTTCCTTTTTAGTGTCTAGTTAATAATAAATTAACATAAAAACAATAATAATTATAAATACTCAATTTTGCATATAAATTAAGCATTATATTACTAATAAAAATACAAAAAAAGATTAGTGCTTTTTTAAGATTGGAAATATATTATCATTTTTATTAGACTCAAATCAATTTCATAAATAATCATTTAAAAAAATATATGTATCTAAACATTCGAAGTTTAAGATTAACACATTAAATGAACAATAAATTATTATAATAAATCTATTACAACAATCACTGTAATCGCTTAATTAAAAAAATTATAATTTCTTAATATTATTTAATTATGTATAAATCTTGAATAGAATAATTATATTTCAAATGTTAATAAAAACATTATACTTAAATCACAAAAATGACTCGAGGAACCATTTTCAAGTGCAACACCACATATTTATCAAATGCTTTAAACGAGGCATAAAGCGACATTTAATTTAGCATTAAGTGGTCATCCATCCTGGAATTTTTTTGGATATAATAATCATGGTTGAGTTTGTAGCCTTCTCAATTAATAGGCGCTAACAATCACGATTGAGTTGTTGCTTTCTAACATATTAAAGATATCTTTTTTTTTCGAAGGGAAAAAAACGATAAGTTTTAGGTTTTTTTCCAAGAAAGGAAAAAAAAAGGAAGTATTTATATTATAAGTCAACAGTACATATCAGCTGTATTCACGTTCTGGAAAGACTCTTCAAAAGAAATTGAGATTACAACATTATTCTAACTATGTTCTCCTGTAATAAATGAGTGAACCGCTGCGCATATGGCTGTCAGTATTCAAAACTGAAGCAAAAATCCAACAATGTTGTTTCTCAATACATAAAATTTGAAGACATAAACAGACATTAAGAGTTGAAAACAATGCTATTCCAACCATGAAAATAACCGAGCCATAATGCCGCTAGTAAAGACTGGTGACATAAACAAAAACTATTTTTGAGCCTGTGAGATAAGATGCATTCTATAAAAAAGATCCCAGCATAAACGAACAAATCCTGGATCATGCGTAATGTATTGTTCAGGCTCGCTTGAAAAGGTCCACCAGCTCCATAAAGAAAATACTAGATATCTGGTAGTACACGCTTTCAGGCTCTCTTGTTAGTCCGGTCTTTCTGTGATTCGAACTCGCTTGCAAAAAGTGAAAAAGGCTTAATAAGAGATCGTCATATCATATATACGGGCAAAGATAAGTTTTGGTTGGATGTAAATTATTTAAAAACTGAAAATATATAATTCGAAAGTTTTAAAATTAAAATCAAATACACCACCAACTGAGGAAATAAGTGTAAGTGGTGCTTATATATATATATATATATGAATCAGTAACTAGTTTCGTATTCACTCACGCGTTCGTATTTGAAAAACCTTTCTATAATATTTTATTTATGTAGGTAATCCCACGTATGAGGTAGATTATTTCTTGTATGGAATCAATAACTAGTTTCGTATTCACTCACGCGTTCATTGAAAACATTTTTGCTATAATATTTTATTTACATGGGTAATCCCAGTTTCGCTGTCTGAAAATTTTTGGTACATAAATTTGCGGGAAAAGTCGTGACATATAAATAATCATGGAGAAAAATGAATTAGTCTTATAAAAAATTTCAAATGTTAAAATTCTTATCTTAAAATTTCCTGCAAGTGAATATTTCTTACTATTGTAGTCAATGTAACAATGCTAGAATTAAAGGTGGAGTAATTGTCAATCACCAATTTTGAGAAAAAAGCTACAATCCATGGCGTATCATGCTTTGGTCTTCATTAACTCGCTTAAAAACAATTTTTGAGGGGTATGCTCCGACATATCATGCTTGTTTTTAGATAAGTCATAAAAATTTATTCGATAAAGGAAGTAATTTTGTTTTATGTCATGTTTTCATTTATGAGTAATTTCTCTTTACACAAACATAATAATTTAGAAAATTAATTATTTTGATTATATTTACTGATTGATTCAAATCACTTGAAAAAATGGATTATGTTTTAAATGGTTTTCAAAATGCATGTTTTATAACAAATCAAATGTTCATCATATTACATTGGACCCCAAAATACTAACTTGGTGGACAATAATGGTTACCTTATTCTTAACTTCAACAAGTGACAGTTCTTCATTTTTTTAACTTCAACTTTTCCATTGATGACCTTTATTCAACTTTTGACATCCTAATTCTTTCACCTTAATGTAAATACATTGACAAACTTTCAAAATGTAAATGATCATTTTACATTATCTCTTACTATATTTGAACATATTATCTTGCATATGTTTTTTTTAGGGATTTATCTTTAAAATTTAACACCAAATACCAACACAACGTTGTTAAGGAACTCCTAAACTCTCTCGAAGGTAAAAATAAAACCAATAAATGTTAAACAAGCCCTTGAATTCAAGATGAACCCCGTTTTTGAACATCATCTTTATAGACTACAAATCAATTTTCAAAACTCAAGTTGAAATTTGTTGAACTTCTTTCCCAAACTTCTACTTTAACAATACCTTACCACATTGGTGAGCAAATTATAGACTGCGATTAGGAAATATAATGGGGAAAGAACATGGAAATATCCTAGTCAAAAACCAAGAACCTACCGGTTTTTCTGTTTTAATCACTATTTTACCTTTATTAACAACAAAAATTAAAATATTATAATTTAATAATATTTTTAAAATTGATAAAAAATAAATAATATTAGTGTGTAATATTTAAATTTGATAACAAAATTTAGCCTGGTAATAAATTTATTATACCAATTATATGCCTTGTCCATTAAATTAATTAATGATTTAATGAATGAATATATCTATATATATATAAAGAATTCATTAAACACTTTGTAAAAATGTTCATCTCCATTTATAAATCAAATTCAATAATTAATGGCACTCCTTTTTCAAGACATTTTTTCTCGTTAATTTTAATCAGTACAACCAAAGATTTAATTTAATGATTTAATAAATGCAAATATATGGGTCCATTAAACTTTTTAACAACACTTTAACAATAATTACGATTAATTAATATATATATGAAAATTATAAATAGTTAAAATTTATGACATTTATTAAATAGAGATAATGAATTCACCACTATAATTATAAATGAATTAATAATTAAAATTTATGACACTTTGACATTTTTTTAATCAATCGTTAACACTATAATTATAAATGGATTAATAATTAAAATTTGACACTTATGAGTTTTTAATCAATGAATTCAACGTTATAATTATAAAAATTATAAGGTTTATGACACTTTTAAATAAATGTCTTTTGGATTAATCCACATCGTTAGGATTAGGTCGAAATTTGAACTATCTAATGTGGTTCATCCTCAAGACAAGGTGAAAAAATATGATTGACCTCAATGAATAAATAGTTAGGATGCTAGTCGTGATAGTCGTTAAGACTAGCCATTAAGAACAGATTGTTGAAAACTAGCGGAATTTAAAAAAATAAAATTTGTTAATTAGTTCAAATTTTTTTATTATGCATCTAACTATTTGTTCATTGAGATCAATCATCTTTTTCACCTTCTCATGAGGTGGGTTGAACCACATACGTTAACCTAATCTAATGATGTGATTAATCCGAAAAACATTTATCTAAATTAAGGATCTCGGGAAATTCTTAGATCTAGCATATGACACTTTTTAATCGATGGATCACAAAAGTCTTAGATCTAGCTTATGACCTTTTTAATCAAAATGGAGTCGAGTTAATAGAAATTTAACTCATGATTTCTATAAAGACATGATTGCTGCTTACAACCTTGACTAAATAAGCAACTTTATTCATCCATTATTTATTATTTCATCTTAACTAAGTTGAATTAAGTTTAGAGATTAAAAATTAATTTTTTATTACTTAATAAGTTTAAATTCAACTAAAATTAATAAGAATATCATTGAACCATTAACATTATAAAAAAAATTACACAGGTTGGAGAAAAATTTCTACAATTCCTCATTATCACAACCAAGTGTAAATTACCGTCTGAGAATTTTCAAAAATCAGCAACAATAAAATTGTCATACCGTTTTGTAAATGAAACCCAATTACCTGTGATGACAAGTAGCATAATTTTTCTCTAACCATATTTCTATAATTGTTGTTAATCATTATTAAAATGCCCAACCTTCGAATTAAAAATAGCGAGTTGTAAATTTTATAATAAGATGCAATAAAATGTGAAATAATTAAATATGATTTAATATTTTTAAATCTTAACCATAACCACCTCATTTATTTCATGGACGGTTAAAAGCTACGAAAATTTTCTTTGAACAATGATTTGGGTTAAAGATACCAGAAGAACCAAAAAATATTGAACAATTACCATCAATAAATATTCACGGAAGTAATAATAACTAGGTCAATGATATTAACTTCCAAAAAAAACTGGTAAAGGCACACATTCATCTTGCTCCAAATGGCATCTTATGAACCTAATGAAAAGGTTAACTTAACAATAACGGAAATTAAAGTAAAGATCAAAACAGCAACACCATTTAAAAGTAGCAGAAATACTAATTCAATCTATTTTGAAGATGTTTTCATCCTGGAAATATTCTCTATCATTATCATTTAGAAGAATAAAAATGTTCTATCATCTTCATCATCATCATATGAAAGAGCTGAGCATTCTTGCCATAATACGATCCACTATAGTCGTTTGTCCGGAAAATTTCAAACCAAAAAGATGCTTTAAAGCTGCGCACATGGGCATATTCAAAGCATATATCGAGTGGGGATTCCGTCGTTGAAAGAAAGGGTTCAATCGAAAATGTTAATGCTAAATAAAGCAGGACATTCAAGTCATGGAAACGAGAATAAAAAATTTAAATTGAAATATGCATATGAAAATTTTCAAAGCATTGTGCAAACAAAGTGAGTTTTGATCTTTTTAATTCCGCCAACAAGAAACCCACGTGAACAAAAAAGTGAGAGTGACAACAAAGCCGTGATAATTGGAAACATTGGCCCATGAATGCTACAAGTTGGAAAATAAAGATACATTTACAAAACAATAAGACACATATCACGATATTTCTATTTTAAAATTAATTAAACATTATTTCTATTTTGAAACATTTTATGTTTCCTAGTCCGAATAATTCATGCAATTAATACTTGTGAAATTATAGATGTCCATCTTACTACATCGAGTGGTGGACATAATATTATCACATACGAAGAAAGAACAAATGATATTAAGGGATGCGAGGCATTGGTAGTCGGCAATATTCGGAATGCAATTGAATCGAATTGCTACGAGAAAAATTATTAATTTGAATATTGTGACAATAAATTATCGAGTTCGATGCAATTATTTTTAAAAGATACTAAGTACGAGGTTATATTTGAATCTTGATAAAGAAAATAGCATCTTCATTAGAAAATCATAAGCACAAAAATAAACTCATGGTAGCAACGATGCACTCCTGTTAACAACAGTTACACAGGGTCTTTCAATGCGTATTTGATTCTTTATGTGGGCCTTTTGTAATCTTTCTTCATTTTCAAAACATTTAAACTTCTATAAAAACGAGCCATACAGCAGTAACCTTGAAATAAGACCTTTATAAAAAACAAACCACGAAACTTTGTGGAAAACTTAACAAAGCAATTAGGTGAGCCATCGTGAATCATTTGCGGCTCCGAATGAATACCTCCTTTGGGTTTGGGTAGTTTGAAAAGGTAGTTATGATAAGATTTTTGATCCAACGATTGGAAAAAATTTCATTTAACATTAGACCAAATGGAGCATAAGAAGGCAATGGCGACTCGGGGAAGTTCTTCCCAGGAGGAAAAGCCTTAATGGCAATAATTAATAAAATAATAATTAATTCAAACACACGGTTCAATTTAGATAAATGAAATAGAAATTTTCAAAATCAAAACAATTTATATATATAAATGTGAAGTTACAAAGGAATAAAAATGATGTTGATTCTAATAGAATAATAGATATACTAAATGTTAGTTCCGGATACAATAGCAAAAATAGATATACCCCTATCTCATAACGTCTTCACGGTCCCACAAAACGAGATCATGACGAGAGGAGGTATTTAAAAGTGTTCTATAATCAAAATTTAATTGTCAAAATTTTTGTGTGAATGCCGACAATTTAAAGAAATCATCCAACCAGAATTTTGATAAAATTTTTACATCAAATCAAGATAGCTAAAATGGATAAAACACCTATTTCACACGGGTATCCATACAATTCTATTTCAACTTGAATTTTCCCCTATTTCAACTTACTTTAGTTATATACGAAATTGAAATTTCTTTACCTTTTCCCTAAAAATTGAAATTTATTCCTTATTCGAAACTCTACCGCGAAATTTCTGCCCTAATTAGGATTTAAATGCAAACTAGGAAGAAATGAAATAACTAATATGTAATTGGGAAAAATCCTGCAAAATCGGCTCCCACCTTTGTAAAACTTCCTTTTTATCCTCCTTGCATTTTATAAGCCTTCAAAATCGTAGTGATCATTTTGAAAATATCCGATTGGGACTTTCATGGACAACATTTTTAAAGAAAAAAACACTTGATTATATAATTTTCCGGTACATAAAGATATCATTCGAAATACATATCAAAAAAACTATGAAGTTCTCTTTGCTATAGTTTTTTCTTTTCCCTTTACCTTGTATTAACTTCAACATAAAAAATATCCCAGATATGTCTATTTCAACGTTATTCGGAAAGTTCGGTACATGTAAAAATACAAAAAAACGATCTTATTGTACGGACATAGATTAAAAATCCACTTTACTAAAAACAAAGCACTTTTTCTATGAAGTCACACATCCAAAAATCCGTTCTAGCTTATCCTAGATAGTTCAAAAAAGAGGAGATACATTTGTGTATGAGCCCGAAAAATAAGTAGCATACTCCCGGAAAAAAAATGATGATGGGCATTTGCTTACAGATTATATTTGGCTCTTGGAACATTGTAGGAGCTAATAAAAATTTCATCTCTCTTTTCAGCACCATCCCCATCCATCCTTGTGACACATAATGCATGATCCTAGAAAATTCCAGTAAATCTTTTGTGAGAATCTGTCACTTTGAGTGTTTTTCATGATAGATATGACTAAGCGGATGAAGTAAAGATCTTCTTATTACTTTTTATACGCTCCCATCCAAGTGTACGTTCTAGGATTAAGTTGTGTATCCTTGTTAAGAAATCTGTCGGAACTTTTAGTCTCCACATAGACCATTGACTCAATGCGAGTTGTGAAGCAAACGAGTAAACCCCACAAAGCCGGTGCTGTGCTCTCGTATTCGATCCAATGCCCCCCATGGCAATATATCTTGTAATGACAGTTGGTGATGTCATTAACCAAGCACCACAACCACATCTAGATTGTTGTGATGCTCCATCAGCTTGCCCGGGTATCTTGCTCTCCACAAGTCTCGAACGGATTGAGAGAATGCGCTAGTGGTTTTAGATTTGTTTTCATCCTATCCCGGTCTTGAATAATATTACCATCTATCTTCTCCCGATTCTTGCATACCTCTTCAAAAACCCACCTATTAACCCCGAGACGACCCGGTGGAAAACGGGCGGAATATTCCCCGAGGCGGTATTCCTTTCTTGCCCTGCATTGTATGAAAACACCCGTATTGTCAGCCTTATGGAAGGCTAAGCCAAGTATTCACAAATATGTTTTAAAACCTTTACGGAAAAAACACATTCGTAGAAAAGATGTATATTGTTTTCCCACAACATACATTGCACCAACCTACAAATACGGATCAATCTTACCTTTCCTATTTAATTTTTCCCATGTAAGAGTTTTTATTCATCAAGACAAACCATAAAAAGAAACTTCATATTCGGTTGTGTATTTTCCATATATGTCTAAATATGTTGATCAGTGATGGCTTTCTACAAAAGAAATATTTTATGAATATCCTCTAACGTAGGCATACCATCATGAGTCACACCTTTCATGTCACCCCTATCCCCCATTTGTCCATAAAGAAAACCATGGCCTCGTAGGTCTTGAGAATAATCTTCCCATTCACCCTTAGGATGGTTTGGTAGATCTAAATTTTACGACAACAACTTGACTTGAGATCCCATCATGCACCACCTTTATTACTTGGCAAAGATAAGAACAATCCTTTTCCATTTGAATCTTGAATTAAATGGGTACTCATGTGAGATGCGGGGGTTTCAATAATGCCGAGTGTTAGAGTGTGTATTTTCCCCCCCATCCCCAAATTTCAGTGATAGGGGTGGCTTCGACCATGTTTGTGAAAACCACTCGATTTGATCACGCCATCCTAACAAAAACAGTTCCTCCATACCATTTTCACCCAGTATTTATATTTGAGATCTCACTCCATATCCCATTCGGCCTTGATCCTCACCGAATTGTCTTCATAAAGTAGCGCTTGACCAAATTTGTGTATGTCTTTAATTCCCCAATCCCCCTTGTCTTTTGGTTGCATAATCGAATCCCAACGTGCCAAGTGATAGCAACCTTTTTCTTTCTTCGCACCATAGAAATTTTATCATTTTGTTACGATATCATTAGGATACGGCATCATATAATATAAACATGGGCCAGGTAAACCAAATACATTTGTAATATTCCTGGACTAACACTAGTCTTACGCTGAGAATAACCATTTCATGGTCCATCCCCGAATTTCTGTTACCAATTTTATCAGCCATCCACTTCCAATCATTAATACCATAATTAATGGCTTCAGATGAAAGCCCAAATGCTTGGGCTTCGAGTCTAGAGGTGCGATTTAAAAATTAAAGCAGTTACCAATATGATATGCCATATCAACCCATCCTCCCCATAGTAAATGCGGTTGTCACAATTAAGCACCCATACCGGATGTTGAACGGAACTTTACAGAGGATATCATGTAGAGCATACCAAAATTTCCTGATTATTATTCAAAAAACGAGACATCATCCCATGAAGAAATTATGACTAAGCTCTCTCTTGTAGAACAATCGAATACCTCTAATACATCCACGAGTCTCACTTCCGCAGCAATATTTGTGCTAAAAGCATCCATAACCCAAATGATGAGGAGAGGGGAAAGTGCACAACACAGCAAGCCTCTGCCGGGATTGAGAAAAAATGCGTGGCCACTCCGTGATAATGGTGGCCATGGATATTCTAGTATCACATCCTTGATCCGGTTTACGATCTCTCTTTCAAGCCCGAGTCTTGAATAATGTCATTCTCAAGAAACCCCAATCGAATTACGTACTTAAGCCTTTCTAAGGTATATTTTAATGACCATGCTTTTATATTAACAGTGTGAATAGAATGTATAACCTCTTGTGATGGCGCCTTTGCATCTTGAATGCTCACATTTTTTTTAAGCTTGGGTGTTTCACAATGTGAATGGATAGAAATTTATTCATCCTTTCAGCAATAGTCTTTGACACAATGTTATATGAAGTATTGAATAAAGAAATCGGGCGATAATCATCAAAAATATTGGCCCCATCGATGTTTGGGATCAGTACGGAAAAGTAGAGTTAATGGCCCATTTTTATCTTTTTGTTCTTCTCGTATCTTCCACCATTTCCACAATCAAATCAATAGAAAAAATCAGCAAGTGAATGAAAAAGTTTGGGATCCAATAATAAACCCTAGACTCTTTATCCTCTTCGAATGATTTTAAAACCTTAGGGCTTCACTCTTTACACCGGATTTTTGAAATCACACACTCCGCTCGCCAAAATAATCGGGAATATCCTCTAATACTAGAATTGATCTCTATGGTCAACGTAAAGACGATACGCAAGGGTACTGAAATGTCTAGTCGCACAGTGGATGTCTCAGAAGAAATATAAATGACGTCCTTTTCGATACGTATTCTAAATTGAGTTTGAAATTACTTTCTCCCCCGTCTGAGGAGGCATCGAAAAACTTGTATTCTATCCCATGCAGCAGCCATAAAGCACTTCTTTTTTTTTAATCTCACGATTTTTCTTCCACAAACGGGATTTTCGCTTCTCTTTCAATAGCCTTCAATCTATCCTAAATATCAAATTTTTGAGTTTTCATTATCCCGATTCCTTTCGCATTAAACAATCTCCATTTTACGGTCCTTTAACTTTGCCTTTAAAGATAAACCTTTTCTCGCTCCCAGATTTCGGCCATCGCGCTGGACGAAGGTGTCCCCCAGGTTTCCATCACGAGCATCCTTGCCCTCCCGCTTGTGTGTCCAAATAATTTGTCACCGACTCGTTGAAACCCGGGTCTTGTAACCATACCGGTTGAATTTAAAAGGGTGTCATATTAGAAAACATCGTTACGTATTTCGTTTTCTTCATCACTATTAGATAAGCTCATAATTCTCACATGAACTAGTTGGTCGGAGGGAAAATTTCCTTGAGCTACGTACGCTGGAGCTCATTGTTAGGTCGAAATTCCATAACGGAATGGAGAGAATGATGCTCTCTCTTATACGAGAGAACTTAATAAATTTTTTCTTCGAAGGAGACGAGTTTCTGCTGACCCAAAAAAACTATATTCACTTAACCATAAAAACTATTACAAACTCTTCCTCCTCATAGGGATTATAAGATGGACTATTACAAAATGATGCCGAAACTCTCTTGTCTCTTACAGAGAAAGAACACACTCATCTCTTAACTACATTGTTGTGTCTTACAATGTGTAGCACTATACAAATTACAAAATAATATAGCACATCTGTTTTTCTTTTTATACATTGTTGTGTAACAACGATTATAATACATTACAATACGCGTAACATATAAATACTTTTAAATATATTCACTTTTCAAAATGAAAACAAAACTATTAAATGTGTACTTGTACATATGAACAAAAACATATAATAAAAATGTAAACTTTAAAACTCTATGTATTGCCCTTTGGGCCCACCTCATTATATTGTGATGTTTGATATATGTTTAAAACATATATAAACATAACCCGATAAACACGATCAAAACAATAAAACGTTAAACAAAACCATAATATGACATCAAAGAAGGCAAACTATGCGCCGGACTTCAAGGCATGATTAAACCAAATTGCAATGAGAGTTACACCGGTAACAAAATGGGTGATGTCCTGAGCTTTTGTGCGCGCGATGAAATTAAATCTATAATCCATCTCACGTTTGAAAATTGGTTTCTAACGTGTTAGAAAATGCGTGACGCGCTCTTTATCATTACGCATCATAAACATTTCGGGTCCGGTTGCGAGTTCTCGACCGACTTCAAAATAAAACACGAACCTATAAGGTTCTGCCGCGTGTCACTCCAGTTGACTATTCGTGGTGTGGGACCATAAAAAATAACGCGTGTAAAATCCAAAAACAAGCTCTATTTCCAAATGTTTTAACAAAAATAACAAAAAGCGGCCACAATACGCTCACATAAAAGCCGATTTTCACCATTTTAGAAAAGCGGCCCAATGTGAGATCTGCCCCAACAATAATTAGAAGGTGGCCATTGTACAATGTTGTAATTGAAAGTAACATTTTAACACTCCCGCTTAATTTCTTTGCTGGGTTGTCAATCATACCAGGACATTTTTCTTAAAAACTCAAAACTCTTCATCCCAATGACTTGGTAGGAATGTCCTAAACTATACAAGTTGCGGTGTTCTAAAACAATTTCACCGCTGTTCACTAAGCTCTCTAATGTAGTGAAACTTTGTGTCAATGTATTTTGAATTCTCTTGTAAAACACAAAATTCTTGGATAATGCAACGGTGAGCTATTGTCACAAAAAATCAGCACATTACCTTTCATTCTTGACATAAACTCCTTAGCATCATTCTCCATCCAAATTGCTTGACACGTTGTTCTTCTGCATTGCCATATTACGCCTCTTGCTATAGACAATGCTACGATAAGCTATTTTTTAGATGCCCATGAAATGGCTCTAAACCCATGTGAAAAACATAATCGGAAGTACTTTTCGATCATCTAAACTTCAGCCCAATCAGCACAATGGGTGTATCCAATTAAATACGAACATTGCAAAAGGAAGCATTATATAAAATACCAAACTTTTAGTACCTTTAACATACCTCGGAATCCTTTTTGATGGGCGCGATGTGCTTTTTGGCCTCTCCATGGATAAAAAATCAAACTAATAGCATGCATTATATCCAAGCCTGAATTGCGATTAAATACATGAGCTACCAACTATGTCTTGTACAAACTGGAATCCAACATCCTTGTTGTTGTCCTCTATTTGAGTTTAATCCATCTAGCACATGGGGAGTTATTCTTGCTTTTTCTCTCACCATATTAAATCTTTCAAAACCTCATTAACATACTTTGCTTGTGAGATAAAATCATTTTCATTTTTCTCTACTTCTATTCCTAAAGTATCTCAACAAACCCATATCAGTCATTTTAAATTCTTCTTTCTTGTTGTGTCTTAAAGTCTCAATAAGGTAATCATCATTACCTGTGAGTACATCATCAACATATAAAACAACTATCGGCATTTTACCATCTTTTTCTTTGATGTGAGGTGGGTTCTCCCTCACATTTTTCAGTCATTTTCATTGGGCTAGGAATCTATCCCTCACATACCATAATTTTGGTGCTTACTTTTAGCCATAAAACTTATTCAATCTGCACAATTTGTGCTCTTTCCTTTTCTTTTCATAGCCCTGGGGGTTGTTCAATGTAAACCTCTTCCATTAACATTTCATTTAAGAATGTGACTTCATCATTTGGTAAACTTTCCACTTGTTTGTCTTTGCTATGGACATCATTACTCACAGTTTCATTCCCACAGCAACAGTCATTACTACTCCTTAGTCTCTCCCATCTTGTTGTATATCTTTTGACACAATTAAGCCTTACATGTCTCTCAATTTTCCTTGACATTACTCTTAATCTTGTGAGCCCATTTAACCCAATAACTTCTTTACCTTTTGGGAGTTCAACCCAAATCCCATGTTTTGTTTCTTTCTATGGCATTAATTTCTCATCCATAGCTTCTATCAAACTCCCCTCTATAATAGCTTCCTCAAAATGAATGAGGTCATCAACATGGCCATTCAAAGCAAACAAAGAGTTCATACCTTCATTCGGCTGCCTCTTTCTCATAAATCTCATTTAAATTTTGAACTTTGTTCCTCTTTCCATTTGGTCTATGAGTGCTTGAAGTAGCACTCGAATCTCCTCCTTATGATGTGCTTGAAGCACTTTCATTTCTCCTCAAAAGTGCCTTAACTGCTTGCCCTTGGCCAAAATCTTTATTTATTGGGGATGTGTTCAAAGCAACTCTTCATCACTTTCATCATGGGAGCGAACAATTTTTAGCATTAGTGTTTTCTCTATGCTTCCATCCCATTCTTCCTCTTCAATAAATTGAACATCTCTACTCACAATAAACTTAACATTGCCGATGAAATAGATACAGCATATGCTATCCTACTTTTTTTGGTAACTAAAAAATACTTGGAATTTGAAAAGTGGTGATGCGAAGTCTTGTGCATGCACATTTTGACATAATATTTTATTTATGAAGTGAATATTTGTTTTAAAATGTTAGTGATTTTCATACTAATTTTGAACGTATTGATGCGACGCAAGCTCTTTTTTTTTTTTTTTAAACGGTGATTTTCATGCTAATTTTGACGTATTGACGCACCATCAGCCTTTTTTTTTTTAGGTAATTGATTTTCATGTTAAAAAAACCAACAATAAAAAATGTAAAAATAAATAAAATTAACTAGTAAGAGTAAAATTTAAACAAAAATTTAAAAAAAAATCGAAAATTATATCAAAATAAATGACAAAATTTGAAAAAAAAAAACACACACGGTTTTAAGGAAAAAAAGCAAAATTAACCCCCCAAAAAAAAAAAACATCAACATTTTTTTCTAAGTTATTAAAAAAAACCATATATTTTAAAAAAAAAAAAATTAAATGAAAATTTAAAAATAATTTAAATTACAAAATTAAAAATTTAGATTAAAAAAACAAAATACAAAAAAAGAAAAAAATAAATTTAAAAATTTAAATTAAAAATAATAATAATAATAAAGAAAAAAATACAAATTTAAAATTTAAAAAAATAATAATAAATAAAAAATTGAAAAAAAAAAAAAAAATCATTAAAAAAAAAAAAATGAAAAAAACCAACGTTAACAATAATTAAAAAACAAATATCCATAAATTTACTATTTTTTAAAATGAAACAATTTATACATTTTAAAAGGTAAGAAAAACTAAATAAACTATAAAAAAATAAATTAAAATTTAATAAATTTAATAAATAAATTTTAAATTTTAAAAATAATTAATCTAAAATATTAAATTTAAAAACAAAAAACAAAAAAAATAAAACAAATTAAATTTAAAATAAAAAAATTTGAATTCAAAAAAAATTAATTTTAAATTAAAAAAAAAATAAAATAAAAAATATGAAATTTATAAATAAATAAATAAATAATTTTTTTTATCGTGGTGAAGCGCCATGATCGGCTTACCGCGAGTAAAACGACGGTGGAGGTCGGCCGCTTGGCGGGGGCGAGGAGACACATGCCGGCCCCCCACCGCCTAATGGCCAGAAGCCCTCCGCCACCTCGACGGGAGAGGCCGGTCGGGGCTCTCCACCGCGGCGGGAGGCAATTCCCGAAATCGACCTCCCACCACCGAGTGGCGGTGGAGGCCGGGGGCTGGGCGGGCGGGGGCCCACGCCCGGCCGACGACCTCCACCACCACGGGGCGGGGAGGCAGGGTGGCGCGCCACTATGATCGGGTTAAAATTTTATTTTTTTAAATTTATTTTTTATGTTGAAATTTAATTTGTTTTAACTTTTTTTGTTTTTTTTTTAATTTTTTTAATGTTATTTATTTTTTTGTTTTTAATTTTTTTCTAAATTTTGTTAATAATTTTATTAAATTTTGTATTTTTTTAATTTAATTTTTCATTTTTTTAATTATTAAATATTATGTTTAGTTTTTTCATTTTTAACTTTTTAAAATTTAATAAATTTTGTATTTTTTTTAAATTTATTTTGAATTATATATATATATATTATTTTTTAATTATATAAGATTTTTATATTTTTTTTTATTTCAATTAAAATTGTGTATTTAAAATTAAATTTTTTTTCAAATTTTTTAATAATTAAACTTAATATTTTCAAATTAATTTGTTTTTTTATTTTATTTTTTATTTAATATATATATTTTTTAATTTATTTTGTATTTTCATTTTTAATTGTTTTTTTTAATTTATTTTTTATTTCAAAATTTATTTGTTTATTCATTTATTTATTAAAATTTAATATTTTTCTATTTTCTTTTTAAAATTTATTTGTAATTTAATATTAACATTTTTTTTTTAATTTAATAAATCTAATATATATATATATATATATATATATATATATATATATATATATAATTTTTATAATTTAAATTTAATTTATTTTTAAAATTTATTTGTTTTTTAATATATATATTTTTAAATTTAATATTTTTATTGTATTTTATTTTAAAAATTTTTATTTTTAATTAATTTTTAATTTTTTTTAATTTTTAATTTAAATAATGTTTTTTTAATTATTAAAATTTAATATATTCTTTTATAATTTTTTTTTTTAATAAACATTTTCTTTTTCTTTTTAAATTTAATTTCTATATTTTATTTTTTATAATTTCTTTTTCTTTTCTTTTTTCTTTTTTTTTTTTTTTCTTTTTAATTTCATATTTTTTTGTTGATTTTTTTTTTCTATATATTTTGAAATTTTTAATCTTCTTTTTTCTTTTTTTTTAAACTTCAGTTTTTTGAAATGTTTGAATTAAAATTTTTATTTTTGTTTTTATTTTTATTTTTATTTTTACATATATTTTTAGAATTTTAAGCTTTAAAGTGTTTTATTTTTTAAATTTATTATTTTCTAAATTCTAGGTTTTTTAATGTTTGAATTTTAAAAATTAAAAAATGTTATTTATTTTTAAAAATGTCAAAATATGACATGATATTTTTTTGTTATTCCGTATGTTGGTTTGTTTTTTGAGGTGTTTTTTCACCTTTTGAAGAAACAATTTTGGTTTGTATAATTTTATAAATGTTGAAATTTGACCTTTAAAAAAAACCAAGTGCATTTTGGAATACACTTTTGTTGTTTTTGGGGTGTTTTTTCATGTTTTTTAAGTCTTTTTTTGAGCTACGATTCCCGTTTGAGGAGTCGAGTTACGTATTTCATGATAAGTGTTACTTGTGATAGATGGAGTTATACGACACCTTAGCTTTGGGTCCTCACATTGTCCAGTAATACATTTCTCCCCTTGTTGTCCAACTTCTTCCTTAAGCTGATCTAGAATGTGTGCTCGCCACATGACAGCTTTCATGTGGGTGACTCCTTGCTTTGTGCCACTCCATGCCTTTTGGAACTTTGTTCATAGCGCTTTTTGTAGGGCATATATTCAAGGTATACACCGGTGCAGAGTAACACAACTTTAGCCCAATAATCATTTGGCAAATGCTTTGCCTTTAGCATACTCCTTACCATATCACTTGGTGTCTATTCTTCCTTTCGGCAACTCAATTTTGCTGCGGAGTGTACCCCTAGTTGCTTAAAGCATTTGTAATTCATTTCTCTACAAAAACATAGAAATTCTTTGAGAATATACTCACCTCCTCTATCGGTCCTTAGGACTTTGATATACGACCCACTTTGGTTCTCCCTGATGCCTTGAAATTACGAAATATTTCCGACTTACTTCACTTTTGTTTTTCAAAAAGTAAACCCAAGTTTTCTTGTAAAATCATACATAAATGTTAACATATGGTAACGGGCACGCTTTTAAGTGATGGAGTTTGCATCGGTCCACATAAATACGAGTAGACAATTTCCAAGGGTGCACCTTTGCCCTTATGATTTTCTAGGAATGGAAAATTTCTCTGTGTTGTTTTACCAATATACAACCTTCACAAATGTTTGTCAAGTTTATCTATCAATATCAATCCTCTTACCATTCCTTTTTTATTCAACAATTGGAGCCTCCAAAGTTGGAATGTCCAAATCTCAAGTGCCACAACCAATTCTCATCTTTTGGTTCGCCTTGGAGAGCCTATATGTCCTCTTTTGCTATCTCTTCTCCATTCTTTAACTGCAACTCTCATCACGAAAGAGAACATCATGTTCATGTCATCTTCACTTCAACAATACATTGTTTGTTGGGTGGATTTTATCCATGATGGTGCATACATCATCCTCAAAGAAAACATTGTGCACCCCTTTTGAACAAAGTACTGTCTAATACTTGGAGAGCTACATTTTATTCCGGGAACGTAATAAACATACACTTTATGAATTTCTTTTCTCCTTTCCTTGTTAAGACATTTACTTCTCCTTTTCCCATACTTAAAACTTCATATCCTACATTTCCTAATGTGACTTGTGATTTCACATTCTCATCTAACATAGAAAACATGGCTATGTTTTCTGTCATATGATTCTTTTATGGCCCAGTCTAGAAACCATAAATATTCACTCTTTTCCTCAAAGCCATATTACAAGCTAAAACAATATGCTCTTGGGTGATAATGACCTTTTCTCTAATTAAAATTTTTTAGTTCTATTACTCATATCATGCTACTTCTTCCTACATCCATTTGCATAATGCCCATATTTTTTACAATAGTGACATTGGACATTGAATTATCATACCTTTGTCCTTGAGCATGTTTCCAACCCTTCGTTGGCTGTTGCCTTGGCCTTGGTTCTAATTTGGATTGATGCCCCTTTCTTGAGCATTTGTTGGACTATTTCTTCACCTTTGTTTTGGCTTCTGCCTCTTCCTCTCTTGTTTCCTACGCATCGACCTCTTCCTCTTCAAAGGACATCGTTTAAAGGCATGCTTCGAATAGGTTTTCATTTCTAGCCAATCTCTTCTCATGTGTCATCGATGATGCATGCGACTCATCAACTAAAGAAGTTTTTAAGATTCTTAGTCTCTTCTATGGTCAGTGACAATCACATCAAACAGGGTAGGCTCCTTAATAGTTTCTCCACAATCATATTTCTTCAAGAATATCTCCATGATACCTTGTTGTGTATTCATTCCATGTGTAGAGAATAGAGTCGTATTTATCGACTCCTTCTGCGAAGTCTCAAAAATCTCTCCTCGTATTATTAGTTTCTTTGTCTTCACTCTCCATGCCTTGATAGGGTTTATGCGAAGTTTACCATGCTTTTTTGGATCTCTTGGTCTTTGCTATCACTTGGGAAACACACTCTCATGCATGATTGATAAAAAAGTAGAGGGCTCTAAAATCCTTCTTCTTATTTCTCTTCAACGGTTCCTTCTCGCCTTTGATTAAATCATTAAACTCATTTTCATCTCTTAGTTCTTCAAAGGAAACCATCTCAACAAGTTCCTGCAGTCTTGGGAAGCTTAAACGGGGCTCTCATGGTTATTGCCCAGTGAGTCATAATTTTCCCATTAAATTGTGGGAGCTAAGTGTTACCTATACTCATGCTAGTGCTGGCTCGAGCCATTATTGCACTCTTAACTATGCTTCAAATCACTTCAACTTGTGTGTTAAAATAGCGGCCCCGTCTCCCAAATAGTAACACAACATTAAAAGCGTCTTGAGAAATACCTTGGATTCTTTTGACTAAGTCTTCACTCTGTTTCGCAGGCTTCTTTGTAACAAAAATCCTTCCTTACTAATTTCTTTGACACCTTGAAAAGGCTGAGACTAGCTCTTGATACCATGTTGGGTTAGAATTCATATCGAATAAGAAGGAATAGTACTCTCCTCTTAACACAAAGAACTTAATAAAATCTTTCTTCGGAGACGGAGATTTCACCCAACATTAAAAAAACTTCTATTCCTTAACCATAAAGCTATTACAAACTCTTCCTCCTCGAGGATTACAAGGTAGGTAATTTACAAGACACGGTACCAAAAAGCTCTTCTATGTCTCTCACAGAAAAAAACACACTCTGTCTGTTAAAACTTCTGTTGTTGTGTGTTACAATGTGCAATCTTTGTGCAAATTACAAAATAATACATACACTTACCACTTTTTATACTGTAGCTATTTGTGTAACAACGACTATATTACATTACAATACGCTATGTATATAAATACATTTACAAATACATTCACTTTTAAAAATGAAAACAAAACTATTAAATGTGTCAGCCACATATAGACAAAAACTATATAATAAAAACTAAACTTTAAACTCTATGTATTGCCCTTTCGGGCCCACCTCATTATAAACGCAATGTTTTAATATATAAAACATATAATAATAAACGCGATCAAAGGCAATAAAACGTTAAACAAAACCATAATATGACATAAAAGCCAAAACTATGTGCCCAGGACTTATTTGCAATTAAACCAAATTGCAATGGGGATTTTCTCATAACAAAATGGGTGACATCACGAGGAGCTTTTAATGGCGACTAACAGTAGAAATTAAATCACCTTTCTATAGTCCATATGGTATTAAATTAATTTCTTTGACGCAAGCCAAGTTTTGTGACGTAAACTCTTTATCCATTGCGCCTCATAAACATTTTAAGATCCAGTTAAGTTCTTGGCCCCAGCAAAATATTTGAAACCTATAAGGGATGCATGCGTGTGTCCTCCGAGTTGGTAGTCATGAGTGTGGGACAACAAAAAACTTCCGTGCGTATAAAATCAAAGAAGGCTCTATTTCCAAATATTTTAATGAAAAAACAAGAAAATGCTGTGTATGCTATGTTTCAATAAAGAAATACTATGTTCTCAAATGTATAGAGGACTGTGAGGTTTCAAATAAAAAGCCAAGCCATTCACCACATTTTAGAAAGTGGCCCAATGTCGGGATCCTTCCAAACAGAATTAGAGGGTGGCTTGTGTACAATATTGTGGTTAGAAAATGCCATTTAACACTCATGGCAGTCATTTCGAGGGCGTGGAAGAGATGACAACGTGGCAATAAGAACAATAGCCCACCTTTTGGTGTTAGTTAAGAACTTGCCTTGAGGACTTCAAAACTATGTTGAGATTAAATCAGAGCTGGAATCTCGGACATTTTCCTAGGTCTCAAAGCATAGTTTTACTCACGATAAAAGTATTGTAACTGTTTCAGAAATATCCAAACCAAATATTATCTCACTTCTCCTTCTCCGCAAATCAAACTCTTAACAGCGATGAAACCCACCAGTAGTATGCTTGGGTTCGCTGAAAATATCAATGGCCTCGGATATTCAGATTCCTCTGACCTCAGATATTCAGATTCTCTGGCACTCCTCCTGCTAAATATGTTCACTCCGCCACAGTTCCTTTTACTGGAAACCATGTGTCTATCGTGATTAATTTAGAAGCACTTGATTGCGTTGAGCCGTGTCAATGTTGTTTTCTTATGGAAGTTAGTTGGCCGGTGTCCCAAAAACTTATTTTTTTTCCGAATTTAGGCTTTGCGGAGGTTCTTGCAAAATGGAGGGCCTGTTTTCAAGAAGCAGCTGCCATGGCCGATGCAATGATAAAACTAGGCACCAGAAACAGAACGGGAGCATTCGTTTCTCGAAAAAAAAACCAAATAAAAAACGGAACTGTACGGAAAATGTCATTTTGTAAAGACGTTTTTTTTTTTTTTTTATGAATACACTAAACCTGTTTTCTTTAAACTGTTTTCCAAGAAACCTATCCTGGTTCCGATGATTTTTGACATTAAGCCAAATCATTAGTTTTCATTTTAATTTGACGCTGAGGTAAGATGCAAAAATGCAAGGTGTTTTTTGGATAGTTCTCAAGGCAGTTTCATGGTCCCGTAAGTGACTTAAATTTCGATTTACAAGTCCATTTAGAAATTTAAATTTATGGATTTTGTTTGGTTAAAGTTATATTATTTTGATGGGTTGGGATTGTTATGTATTTTTTTTTTAATTTTTGTGTTAGTTATATATAAAAGTGGATTCAATGGAAAATTTTATAGTTACTATTTAATATTATATTTTTATCTAAAAATTATAAATTATATTTTTATAAAATTATAAATTTAGTTTTATTTTTAAATGTATTTTTTAAATATATTATTTTTTATTATTATAAAGATTAATTATTATTATAATTGATTAATATAAATTTTGAAAGTTTAATAGTAATTTTTCTTTTATTTTGGTTATTATTTATGGTTTTTATTTATACTTTATTTTATGGAAAATGCAGATAAAAGGGATGGACACTCTATTAATTAATTAGAAACTACAACCTAGTGTTTGCTTGTCAAATACTACATTAGAGCCCAAATTTGAGGTCTCCTGGTCTGAAATAATATATACGGTATATGAGAGATCAATTTCTAGAGCTATGGCCTTAAAAAAAAATCAGTGGAAATGGAAAGGCCAAATCAAGTTTGAATTTAGTGCCAAAGGTTTGGCCACTATTATATTTATCGACTTAGAGGATCAAACATGAGTATTTGAAATGAACCATGTGAGCAACACAAGCTTTGTTTCTCACTATAAATATTAGAGAATAGTGCATATGAACAACTTCCTATAAACCATAGTATTGAAGAATGCTTATGATGTATGTTTTGTTTGTTTTTATTTTTTTGTTTTTCTCTCAACCTTTTAGAAATGCTTGTTGTCATTTCTTGTCGGTTTCGATTCTGGTTTTGGTAACATGAATACGGATTCTGCATATATATATATTTGTGGGCAGGTAGATGGACCATTTTGCTAAATAAAATTTGCTTATATAAGTGAATGTTATAAATAATAATGAAGAACTTATTATAATTAGAAAAATCTCAAATCTATAAGAAATTGGTGGTGAAGTCACCTAAAGAAACTTATCATGGAAGAACTTATTAAAATTGAAATAAGCTCAAATCCTAGAAAGGTGGTGGTGAGTAGCTAAATGAGAGAAATATTTTTTTAAATTTATTAAAATTCAATAGAACTTAACAAACTTTGTACCACACTACCAGCGTGGATAAGCATTAGACTAAACATACTAAGCATATCTTGAGCATATTCTCTTGAGAATCAATTTGGATCATCAATTAAAAAAATCTTCATCCACTTTAAATTGAATAAAAACTTCCCTTCCATAATACGATACCGGAAAGACTAATTTATGCCATGGCTGATATTATTAAATTGAATACATTCTTAATCCATTTTTTAATATAAATATTATTATATTTCAATAAAATAAATTTATATTGATATCATTTTCTATTCAATTTGGATTAAATAAAATAAATTGTATTGTATAAATAACGTTTATGAAAACAACATAAAAACATAATTTGTGTACATGTACACTTCCTGATACCCATCGAAGTATATATGCCTATCTCATAATGTCATCCCCGTCCGTGAAACTTATTATTGAAGAGAATATATACAAAAGTATGCTATAATCTGAGTTTCGCCCATTCTTTAAGCTATCAAAATCTCATGCTACAGCAATTTAAAAAAATCCTTCCAACCAAAATTTGATAGAATTTTTATAAAGAAGTTCAGTTAAATTTTTCGGAAAATTAATGCAGTTAAATTTAGAAATAGATAAAGCCCTGTTCCATACACAGACTATAGTACAACTCTACTCGCACTTAGAAATTTATTTTCCTATTTTACTTGAAATTTTCCCCTAATTCCAACTTCACTTCTAACTTCTATCGAAGTGAAATTTCTTCCTTATTCCAACTCTCCTCGGCCTTCTGAGACTACTTGAGCTCATCAGGAGGCATGTCATTTAGGTGCAGAAGAAATGACACCGTCCCAAATAGCAGCAACAAGCCACTTCCGGTGTTAATCAAGAACTTGCCTCCCTGGGCTTTTGATAATCATCATCATTTCGGACCAAACTTAGGTTTCAAAGCACAGTTTTCTCACATACTATATTTTGCATTCCGAAAATACCCAAACCAAAATATCTTATTTTTCCTATTGTGTTGAAAGTATGCTTGAGAGTCCATTGGTGTCAGAATTCTTTGTTAAAAAATATTTTTATTTTCTGAAATTCAACCAACTAAAAAAACCTTTGGCTGCTTTGGTTGTATTTACTTATACTATGTCTGCATTCAGAAATAACCAAACAAAATATCTTATTTTTCCCATTGTGTTAGAGAAGTTGCTTGAGTCCTTCAGTGTCCCAGTGCACTTTGTTAAAAATATTTTCTTTTCACGATTCAAATCGACTAAAAAAACCTTCTTGTTCGAAAAACTTTGGTTGTATTTTATGTGAAGCCATTGAGATGTTAACCGGTGATGAAAAATCTTGTATTTATTTATTGCATTAAGGATGAGATGGTACCACGATGACTTATCAAACTTGTTTAGTTTCACAAGAGCCTCTTTAAAAGAGAGTATGACTTATACGGAGCTTTGGATAAACTCTAAACTATACTTTGGAGGAGTAGAAGCCAGTCAACAATATCATAATAAATTAAGTTGTAATTAAATTACGTATGTTATCTTACCGAAATTATTGACTAATATTGACGAAATTTCATTCTTGACAGTTACGGTTCTTGGAGGTTCATCTTTATATTGTACGAACAAGACAACGATGGAAATTCGAGGATTATGGCTAATTCATATTTGGGGGTGGCGGGGCCGAGAAAGAGATCGAGCCATTCACTTAGCTAGGTGGGATATGTTGACCATTCCAAAAAGATAGGCGGATGGGGCATCATGATTTGGAGGTTTTAGTTTGCCTCCCCATAAATCCTATGGAGGTGTCTTCGAGAGAGTGTCTGTGATACATTGTTAAACATAAATACTTGCAAAGAGAAGTTACGTTGGAGATATTTTGTTTATCACGAAATTTGGAATATTGGGCGCTACGGATCTTACATTTGGAAAAACTTTGGAAGCTGGCATTATTCAAGGAGCATTTGTTATGGCATTTTGGTAATGGCTCAAATATCCTCATTGGCTCTTTATGCAAATGTAAGGTTTTGATTGTCTTTTTCTTTACCGGAGGCCTCATTAATTGTTTAAATCAAAAGGGGTCTTCTACCTTCCGCGGATCTCGTCCGGGAGTGGAAGGTGGGGTCCCCAAATGGAAAAAACATCTTTGGGGGTGGAGCGAAGATTGGAGATATATGGATTCCAATTTACCAATATTCTTAGAATGCGGGGGCTATGTTGTAATCGGAGGTGATGAGCTCCTGCAGGAGGCACTACTCAGGGAAGGGTCGAAAGCAGAAATTTATCTTTAGCACTAATAAATCATAACCCAAACACGGATCCGGACTATTGGTTCAAGGACAATTGGAAAACCGGAGCACAAGTTAAAATGATCATTTTTCTCTGGTTAGTTTGGAAAGACAAAAATCTTGCAGGAAAAATCTTCAAAAAGAGGATGGCAAGGGCCGGCTACGGGAGTTATCTTTGTGGCAGTGAAGAGGAGGATATTTTTCATGTTGTATTCATGTCCTTTTGCTTGTGAATCTCTATCCATATTGTGTAATAAATTGCAGGTCAAGTTCCTACTTACAACACAACTAAAGAATGTATGCGGTGGTGGCTTAGCAGAGGGAAGACTTGGAGGGCTTTTCAGTGTTTGTTCCATTGGTATATTTGGTGCAGCGAGAATAAAAAACTTTTAAAAGGCTATCCATGTTCTCCTACATTAATGTTTCTTTTCAAATTTATAGTGCTTGGGGTAAGCCTAAAAGACTGACCAATAAACCTTCGAGAGATCTATCCATTAGACTTCTTCCACATAGGTTTCATTTTCCTGTTG
This sequence comes from Pinus albicaulis, assembly GCA_034641835.2. Classification (NCBI taxonomy): domain Eukaryota; kingdom Viridiplantae; phylum Streptophyta; class Pinopsida; order Pinales; family Pinaceae; genus Pinus; species Pinus albicaulis. The sequence goes on along the minus strand of JAXQQM020073157.1, from coordinate 65,712 downwards.
GTTTTTTCAATCGGTCTCTTGCTTGGGTTGATGTTTGTGGTACGTAGAGGTGTGGATTATTGTTATCTCAGGTTGTCACTACAAGCTTTTCTGCAGATAGGGGGATTGGCACAAATATGAAGGCATAATGTCGCTTGCTTTGTGGGGGCTTTTTTATGGTTTGCCCATTCTGACTATGTTTGGACAAGATGCGGGTATCGGGGACTCAAAAGTTCTTGTGGATCATATGAACGAGGAAAGCCACAATTAATAAAATTTGCTTTCTCATTGTTTGGAAAGAATCAATATGCTAATAAATACTTTCACTTCTGTTCTTTTCTGTGTCTACGGAGAATGTTGTTGTTGACGCTTATCTAAAAAAGCAGGTTGGATTTGGAGAAATGTACTATCAGCTCATCAACTACATTAGGATGGTCATGAGAAGACATTTAGAAGAAATTTCTTTTAGTTGATATGGTGTTGCCCATCATGTGTCTATGGTCTTTACTTTTGTTTTAGATCCTCATGGACAAATATTTCAATATGCTTTTGTTCTGCTTTTTGTTTGATGATGTAACAATAGTTTTGTCTACTTGCTACTGTTTGATGCTAAATGCGGGATTAGTCCTATAATATCTTTGGTCTTTTACGGAATAGCTCATATGTTGCAAGATATTTTATGTAATATTTTTGGCTTTATCGCTATGTGCCTAATACTTTAATATAAACGAGGAGTATTTTTCATGTTAAAAAAAAATGTAGTAATTATCATACATGACACTTGCTACCGTAAATTATGATTGAGTTTTGTATCTCTTTAACATGTGACATCGTCTATCAATAGCATAAATGAAAGTTTTTGCCTTACTAAATTTTAAGGTTGATATCAAATAAAAGTTCAAGTGTATAATGCATAACTTAAGAAATACAATTAAAATAATAATAATAAATTATATTAAATTAAATTATAAATTAATAATAAATTATATTGTATTAAATTTATATTAAAAAAATTATTATATTGCATGATATTTGGTAAAAACATCATGAAAATGTGATAAAAATGTAAAAATAGAAAATTTACGATTCTGACATAAAAGTGGATATCCCTCCTTTGTCCAACAAACTTTATTATTACGAGAGGAGCCCATACAAAATGCTACTATAATAAAGGTTATAAACTACCTTTTTAGATGTCAAAATCTTGTGCTACGAAATTTAAATAAATCATCCAATCAAAATTGTGGTAAATTTTTAATTACAACTTACTTAGTTTGAGAAATGGATAAAACCCGTTCCATACACATTCCCAGTATTACTTGACGAGTGAAAATTTTCCCTCATTTTCATCTTAACTTTATCTAAAAGTAGAAACTTCTTTCCATTTCCATTTTAAGAAGAAATTAAATTTCCTTGTTAACTCTACCTTAAAATTTACGACCATCTCTCGTCGAATATGAATCGGAAGAAACGAAATATTTAATTCGGAAAAATCCCTACAAAATGGGGTTACACTCTGACCACCTTTTATCCTACTTGCTTTTCATCTTCATAATTCTTTGGCCTCGGCAAAAATATCCGGTCGGACGTTCTTGGGCGGGATATTGAAAACATCATTCGCATGTTGTTTCCCACATAATTGTTGAATCGCTCATATTTCTCGGGGAGAGTTCCCTTGTTGACATTTCCCATGCAAATTTGGAAGATCTTCATGATTGTGGCGGTGCCGTGAGCCCGGTTGTCATTTCAATGGGATGTGGTACGGAACAACATGTCTTTACAAAAACTGAATACACTTTATTGGACAGGATAACACGGGTTTTTTTGTTAAAAAGTTTTTTCATAGTTGTATTTGTCTGTCATGAAGATTACGAGTGTTGTATATAAAGGTGTTGTATCTAAGAGCTCATAGTTTGGGAAAAACGAGAGCTTTTTATGACTCTTTGGTTCACGATTTGAGCTGCTCTGTGTCAGTAGTGCAAACTTTCCATGTGGTTCCAATGTAACTTTAAAGACTCATTTATGACATGATTCGATGTTTACAAGCATCAGTCACACGGGTCTATTCCTGGCAGAGATCTTACCTGAGAGCTATGTTGTAATATTGCAAATTCAATTAACGATGGAGAATAAACTCCTCTCCCTAGCATAGAGAAAAGATTAAAAAATTTGCACTCACAGTGACAGATTTTTCTCATAAAAAAAATTATATTCAGTAAAAAAAAACTTGTTACAATTCTTCCTCACTGCAGAGGAATTACAAACTGTTACTGGACTGCTTCTAAGCACAGTTCAAAAGCAAAAACTCTTCTCTGTCTCTGTCTAAAAAAAATAAACAACTCTCTGTCTATTAAAAACAACTCACTGTGTTTTTATAAAATATACACTACTGTGTATTATTTTAAAATTTTGCTCTCTCTGTTTTTATAAACGCACTGCTGTGCTTACATTAAAAAAATAGAACTGCACTGTTCTATATCTTAGAAACTAAAAAAAAATTACAATTCTGTTCTATGTATTTATAGACAAAATATCTAAATTCAATTAATGTCTTTTGTTGACAAAAATCACAAAATTCTACCGCTTAAAAAAAACATTTATGGTGCCTTAAATTTCTGTCAGCACCGATAAAAAAAATTAATGGCAAATTTGATTCATGGCAGAATTGTGAATTTCCACGGTGGTGGCGATTTGGTGGTGTGCTGGTGGCGTGTGGGCGGAGCCACCACAAGATGGTGGTTGCGGGGGGTATGGTTCTTCCTGTACGCATCAAATGGGTGACCCCCCGTAATAAACCATAGCCGTCGATTATAGGTCAAAGCCCGATCACAAAGTCAACTGTGGGGGGTGGCTTCCCGTTAACCGCCGTGCTGTTCGACCCCCCGCACACGGTCGATCTATTCAAACTTTTGTGTTGTTTAAACCTGCGTTGTTCGAACTTGTTTCCGCCAATCTGCTGGTTATCCAAACTGCCGTCTGCAACTGTGCAGTTGGAAATTACATTCCAACACTCCCCCTTAATTTCAGCTGCTGGGTTTTCCTGCATACCCAAACATTTTCTGAAGTGTTCAAAGATTTTCTGCACAAGTGGATTTGTGAGGATATCTGCAAATTGATCCTCCGTTCTGCAATGATGCAAAACTATCTCACCATTGTTAACCAATTCACGTATGAAGTGAAACTTGGTGTCAATGTGTTTAGTCCTCTTATGAAAAACAGAATTTTTAGACAATGCAATAGCTGAGCTATTGTCACAAAAGATCACTGTCCCTTTTACCTGTTCTTGACATAAGCTTCTCAACATTTTCCGCATCCAAACTGCTTGACACGCTGCTGCTGTAGCTACCACATACTCTGCTTCTGCCGTAGATAGTGCTACAATGGGCTGTTTCTTAGAAGCCCATGAAATGGCTCCTGAACCCATGTGAAAAACATAACCGGAAGTGCTCTTCTGATCATCAACACTTCCAGCCCAATCACTGTCCGTGTATCCAACTAAATCTGAATGTTCCGAAGTAGTATAAAAAATACCAAACCTTTTAGTACCTTTAACATACCTCAAAATTCTTTTTGCTGCTTGCCAATGTGTATCCTTTGGCTTTTCCATGAACCTGGAAATCAAACTAACAACATGCATTATGTCCGGCCTAGTTGCAGTCAAATACATAAGGCTGCAAACTATGCTCTTGTACAAACTAGGATCAAAATCCTTACTGTTGTCCTCTCTGCTAAGTTTTAATCCCATCACCGTGGGAGTGATAGCTGCTTTGCTTTCCTGCATGTTAAATATTTCAAGCACCTCATTAACATACTTTGCCTATGAGATGAAAATCCCACTTTCATCTTGTTCTACTTCTATTCCCAAGAAGTATCTCAACAAACCCATGTCAGTCATTTCAAATTCTTCCTTCATGACTGTTTTAAAATGTTCAATAAGGCAATCATCATTACCTGTAAAAATAACATCATCAACATACAAGACTACAATCAAGATTTTACCGTCTTTTTCTTTGATGTAGAGGGTGGGTTCTCCCTCACACTTCTCAAATCCATTTTCCAGTAGATAGGAATCTATCCTACTGTACCATGCTCTTGGCGCTTGCTTCAGCCCATAAAGAGCTTTCTTCAACTTGCATACTTTGTGCTCTTGGCCTTTCTTCTCATAGCCGAGAGGTTGTTCAATGTAAACCTCTTCCATTAACACTCCATTCAAGAATGCTGACTTCACGTCCATTTGGTAAACTTTCCATTTGTTTTGTGCTGCTATGGACAACACTGCTCTCACGGTTTCCATTCTTGCAACCGGTGCGAAAGTTTCCTCATAATCAATGCCATGCTTCTGTTTATAGCCTTTGACAACAAGCCTTGCCTTGTGTCTCTCTATCTTGCCTTCAGCATTACTCTTGGTCTTGTAGACCCATTTAACACCAATGACATCTTTACCTTTTGGGAGTTCAACCAAATCCCAAGTTTTGTTCCTCTCTATGGCATTTATTTCCTCATCCATAGCTTCTATCCATTTCTCATTCTTGATAGCTTCTTCTAAATGAATAGGATCATCAACATGACAATATAAATAAAACAAAGAATTGATACCTTCATTAGCTAAATCTTGTTCATAAATATCTTTCAAACTTCTGAATTTCTTACCTCTTTCAGTAGGTGTACAAGTGCTTGAAGAAGCACTTGAATTTCCTCCTTGTGGTGTGCTTGGAGAAGCACTGTCATTTCTCCTCAAGGGTGTGCTTTGCTGCTCTCTTGTTGGTGTTGTTGTTTGGGGATGTATTTCAGCCAACTCATCTTCATTTTCATCATGAGATAAACAGTGTTTAACATTCACTGTTTTCTCTATGCTTCCATCCCAAGCTTCCTCTTCAATGAACTGAACATCTCTGCTCACAATAAACTTCTTGGTTGATGGGTTATATAACCTGTATGCCTTGGATTCCTCACTGTATCCAATGAAAATACATTTCTCCCCCTTGCTGTCCAACTTCTTTCTTAGCTGATCCGGAATGTGTGCATAAGCCACACATCCGAAAACCTTCATGTGTGTGACACTTTGCCTTGTGCCACTCCATGCCTCTTCCGGCACTTTGTTCATAACTGCTTTTGTAGGGCACCTGTTCAAAATATACGCTGCACAATGTACAGCTTCAGCCCAATAATCATTAGGCAAATGCTTTGCCTTAAGCATACTCCTCGCCATGTCCATTATGGTTTGGTTCTTCCTTTCGGCTACTCCATTTTGTTGTGGAGTATATCTAGTTGTAAACTACTTTTGAATACCATTTTCTCTACAAAACCGTAGAAAATCTTTAGATATATACTCACCTCCTCTATCAGTCCTTAAGACTTTGATATGCAGCCCACTCTGATTCTCAACAAGTGCTTTGAAATTGCAAAATTTTTCAAACACTTCACTTTTGTTTTTCAAAAAGTAAACCCAAGTTTTTCTTGTAAAGTCATCTATGAATGTTAAGATATAGTGGTTGCTAGCAAGTGATGGAGTTTGCATCAGTCCACACACATCTGAGTGGACAATCTCTAAGGGTGCTTTTGCCCTTATGCTTTTCCCGGAAGGAAAACTTTCTCTGTGTTGTTTCCCAAGAATACAACCTTCACAAAGGCTGTCCGGTTTCTCTATCAATGGTAAACCACTTACCATTCCTTTTCTTTTCAACAAATTAAGACCTCCAAAGTTGAGATGTCCAAATCTCAAGTGCCATAACCAATTATCATCTTTTGGTTCGCTTTGGTAAGTCTCCTGTGCAACTGCTGCTTTCTCTTCACCATTCTTCAAATCTGCTCTCATTCTGAGAGGGAACATCATGTTCCTTGTCATCTTCACTTCAGCAATACATACTTTGCTGGGTGGTTTATCCATGATGGTACAAACATCATTATCAAAGAAAACATTATATCCCTTATGGACAAGCTGTCCAATACTTAAGAGATTACACTTCATTCCTAGAACATAATAAACATCTGCTATGGATTTCTTTGCACCTAATCTTGTTAAAACATTCACATCTCCTTTTCCCATAACAGAAACTTTGCTATCAGTTCCTAGTGTGACTTGTGACTGCACACTTTCATCTAACATAGAAAACATTGCTAAGTTTCATGTCATATGGTTACTACAACCGGAGTCTAGAAACCATAAATCCTCATTCTTTTCTTCAGCCATATTACAAGCTAAAAACAAATTGTTTTGACTGCTATTTTCTCTAGTGAAGTTTGCACTAGTTCCACTTCTCATATCTTGTTTCTTCTTTCTACATTCATTAGCATAATGACCATATTTCTTACAATTGTAACATTGGACATTGGATTTGTCATACCTTTGTCCTTGATCATTCTGCTGTCCACTTTGCTGGCTGCCTTGGCCTTGATGCTGATTTGGATTGCTGCCCCTTCCTTGAGCATTTGCTGGATTGTTCCTTCCACCTCTGTTCTGGCTTCTGCCTCTTCCTCTTCCTTTGCCTTGCCCTCTTCCTCTTCCGAAAGACATCTGGGACTTAAAAGCATGTTCAAGAGATGAGTTTTCACTCCTACCCAATCTTTGTTCATGGGTAATCAGTGATGCATGTAATTCATCCACTGAAAACTTTGTGAGATCCCTTGTCTCTTCTATGGTGGTGACAATCACATCGAATCTTGAGGGTAAGCTTCTCAAGAGTTTTTCAACAATCCTCTTGTCTTCAAGAGTCTCTCCATGAGATCTTATTTGTGTGACTATTCCAATCACATGAGTGAAGAATGAGTCAATATTATCTGATTATTTCATACATAGAGTCTCAAAATCTCTCCTCAGCAACTGAAGTTTTGCTGTCTTCACTTTCTCCATTCCCTGATAAGCTGTTTTGAGAGTTTCCCATGCTTCTTTGGATCGGTTAGCTGCTGCTATCCTCGGAAACACACTCTCATGTACTGCTTGATATAAGAAGAAAAGAGCCTTGGCATCTTTATTCTTATTTCTCTTCAACTGTTCTCTTTCTGCTTGAGTTAAAACATAAAACTCTACTTCATTTGCTGGCTCTTCAAAGCCATCCTCAACAAATTCCCATAAATCTTGGGAGACAAATAATGCCCTCATAGTTATTGACCAGTAGTCATAATTTTTCCCATTAAATTGTGGGAGATGGATATTTCCCATACCCATACCAGTGCTGGCTCCAGCCATTCTGCACTCTTAACTATGATTTAAAAACACTTGACTGTGTGCTTAAATTAACTAACTGTACTGCAACAGTAACACAAGAACTATATAGAGAATTACCTTTGAATTCTTCCTGCCTGAACCTTCACACTGCTGGAGAGGCTTCTGCAATAACGAACTCCTTTTCTTCAGCCTATTTGACCTTCAAATAGCCTGAATTGGCTTTGATACCATGTTGAAATATTGCAAATTCCAGAATTAACAATGGAGAATAAACTCCCTCTCTAACACAGAGAAAAGATTTAAAAATTTGCACTCACAGTGACAGATTTTTCTCAAAAAAAAATTCTATTCAATAAAAAAAAACTTGTTACAATTCTTCCTCACTGCCGAGGAATTACAAACTGTTACTGGACTGCTTCTAAGCACAGTTCCAAAAACAAAAACTCTTCTATGTCTCTGTAAAAAAAATCAACAGCTCTCTGTCTATTAAAAACAACTCACTGTGTTTTTATAAAAGATACACTGCTGTGTATTATTTTAAATTATGCTCTCTCTGTTTTTATAAACGCACTGTTGTGCTTACAAAAACAACCAAAAAAAAATTACAATTTTGTTCTATATATTTATAGACAAAATATCTAAATTTAATTAATGTCTTTTGTTGACAAAAATCACAAAATTCTACCACTTAAAAAAAACATTTATGGTGCCTTAAATTTCTGTCACCACCGCCAAAAAAAATTAATGGCAAATTCACTTGGTGGCAAATTTCTACAGTGGTGGCATTTTGGTGAAGCGTGGGTGGCTGGTGGGCGGAGCCACCTCTCCTGGTGGTTACAGGGGGTATGGTTATGCCCGTACCCATCAAATGGGTGAGCCCCCGTAATAAATTTCGCCGTTGATCGGTTGGTCAACTCCGTCGGGGTGAGCTACGAAGTGCCCATTATTTATCAAATCACATTTGTTTGATCCCCATAATCCGTCGATTCTTTGTAATCTGCGGCGGTTTGCTCTGCGCCATCAGCACATTATTGTTGACCAATAATGCGAGCGCTGCAATTTGATCCACGCGAGTTGAAATTACTCCAACGATAAGGCCAAAGTGGAGCTTATAGGTTTGGTAGGATCTGTGTAGAACTTAACATTAGTAAAGACTAGCCAAACAAAATCAATCTGAAAGTAGGCGATTTCTATTGGATCTAACTCTTAGACTATGAGAACACTGCTTTGCCGCCTCTCCTATCAAATAGGACACCTACAAAATTTTTTGCTCTCAAAGGCTAGTAAAAAAGAAAACAAAATCTAAGACTTGGAAGCCATGCAACCCTTCTCCTATACAGAAAAAAAACTCCAAAGAAGATTCAATAAATCAAATGATAAAATATTCTATTTAAATGAAGATTATAAGGAAACTAAAGAGAATACTTGAAGAAAATAGAAAGAACACTTAGCATTTCTTACCAGAATAAACAATACTACTGCTTCATTGGACCCTAAGTATCAATGTCCTCATAATCTGAAAAGGGCACAATAGCAACTTGTAAGACAATTCTTCACAAGAGGAAACTGAGGCAATAGCAACCTGTAAGGCAATTATTCAGCAAGAACTGGTTACTTTTTCGCTGAATAAATGGATAGGTAGTAAAAAAAAAAAATCAAAACTAAATTAAATTTTAATTTTTAATTTTTTATCTTCATTCTCACTTAACATTTGGTCTTGAATTTCTATTGAAAACCTGCATACGGTGTAGGTGGGTAATGGTATTGTAACTCATTTAAAGTCCTTTTGAATAATGGAATTCTACCCGAAGGTTTACAAAAAATACCCCACTTCCATGGCGGCGGTTGCAATGATGAATGCCCATTCCGCACAATTTGTATTGTGGTTCCAAAACGAATATAAGGTCGGTCGATGGGGCTCTCGAGATTGGTTGGATTTTATGTGCAAAATCGTAGTGGTGTGCACTGCCTTTAGGACCATAAGGTCAACATATAATATCACTCACTTGACAATTTAGACCCGAGGATATTTGGTTTCTCCATTGCATATGGAAGAGCGAGGAAAGCAAAAGTAAAGGATGAGAACACTGTGGCTTATGGTAATGCGATTTAACAATAAAATGTGCATAGGATTTGATTGAAAAGAGCAGGAGGATAGGTCACAGTTCATATGGATAATAGATATGGTGATTAAGGATTAAGCATCTTGAGTGATATAGAGATTTGATTTTGGTAGAGTGTTGTGTTGTTTGATGTTGTGTTGTTTTTTAAATAAAAAAAATTAATTTTATTTCAATATAAATAAATAGATGGAGATAAAGTTAAAAATAGAGATATAAATATTTTTTTTTAATTAATTTAGAAAAATAAATTAAAGATAAGATAAAGTTTATTATTGGAAGAAATTAGCGCAATTCTTTGAGTTGTAAATGCAAGATAATAAAAATTAATTTAAATAGTTTGTAACTTAATATAGTTAAATATGAATTATATATTTTTATCGGTGTAAATTTATTTTAACTTTGGGATTCATTTTCAGTTAGAAGAGACCAAATATTCGAGTTGTAAATTTTTCTTTAAGTTGCAGTCCTCTCAAAGTATGATAAATGCTTAATATGTTATATATCAATTTCATGTTGACAATGAAGAAAAAAATTACATATCTTCCTCATACTTCAGCAACACACCATTGAAATGTTTTAACCATCATAACCCAGGTAACTATAGGTACAAAATTTTCCTCAAATCTTGATTCCTCTAAGTTCCATAGATTAGAACTTAAAATTGTTTCTAAAATAATATTCCTCTTAGTTCAGTTACACCATATTCAGAAGTGCAACACCACATATTTATAACATGTTTGAATTATCAAATGTTTCTAGCTAAGAGCGGGAAGCAGCACTTAATTAATTAAGAATAAAGTGGTTGTTTTTTGAAAATTTATTGGCTATAGCTTTTGATTGAGTTTTCTAGCCTACTTACATGTGACATGATATCATGAGAATTATATAAAAAGGGTGGTTTTGACATGCTAAATTTTAGGTTGATGTTAAATAGAAGTTAATTTTAAAACCAATTACATATTTAGGTTAGGTATAATTTTAAATTTAACTTTAAAATATTATCATCATAATATTCAATGATAATATATAGCTTAGAAAATTAGATAATTACTTTAATATTTATTATGTTTTTTTAACAAATATAAATTCAAGAGAATATGAACACCAGACTTCTTAACACATAGTACTTCATTTACAATATCATCACCAATTAAATTATCTCTAAAAATTTATTATTCTTATTATAATAATAACTAATAAAATAATAATTAAATATATGAAATAATTCTCAGATTCAAATCCGCCTATATATAAAAGTCATGTTCAAATCCCAATAACAAAAATATATACCAAATATGAGTTCAAGATACAGAGCAAAAATGTATACCCCACTCATTACGTCTTCCCTGTCCAACAAAATATATTATCAGACAGGGGAATCGATACAAAAGAATAAATGTGAAGGTACCAAATATAAAAATGATGTTCCAGGTACCATATATCTGTTCCACATTACCATAGGAAAAATAGATATACCTCGTCTTATAGAGTCTTCCCGGTCCAAAAAAACTATATATATTCCAGATACCATAGAAAAATAGATATACCCTATCTCATAACGTCTTCCCTGTCCATCAAAACATACCATTACAGAAGGGAGACGATACAAAGAATACTACAATCAAAATTTAATTCTCAAAATTTTGTGTTACAGCAATTTAAAGAAATCATCCAACCAAAATTTTGATAATTTTTTTACAACAATTCAGGTAAATTCGGATAAAACCCCTGTTTCACACAAAAGTATGATACAGCTGTATTTCATCTTGAATTTTCTCCTAATTCCAACTTTATTTATATCTGAAATTGAAATTTCTTCCCCTTTCCTTCAGAAATTGAAATTTTTTCCATATTCCAATTCGACCTAGAAATTTCAGCCTAATTCTTGTTAAATATGAATCAGGAAGAAATGAAACAATAGTATATAATTGGGAAAAATCCCTACAAAATTAGCTTACACTGTAAAACTTCCTTTTCATCCTCCTTGCATTTCGTCTTCATAATCGCCGGCCTCACAGAAAATATCCAGTGGGACTTTCTTGCGCGGGATACTGAAAACATCGTTCTGCGTATCGTTTCCCACATCGCTGTCGAATCGCTCGTATTTCTCCCACGGGGGAGTTCGTCTCGGGGAAAATCTCCGTGGGCTCCTGGCACTGCTGGACCTCATGACGATCTGTTTCAGGCGCAGAAGAGATGACACCGTTGCAATAACACAACCAGAAGCCACTTCCAGTGTTAATCAATAACTTGCCTCGAAGATTGGTAAACTAAATTCAAATTATTTCGCCGAATTTTTAATCACACTTAGGTCTAAAAGCACAATTTTGCTCACATTAAAGTAGTGTGACCCAAACCAAAATATTTCACTTTCCCCTCTGATCAGCGCATATATATATACGCATACGCGCCTTAGCACCAACTCGAAGTATCATTGACCTCAGAAATTCAGAGTTCTCTCGGCTCCTCCTGCGAAATATGCTTCACTCGGCACCGTTCTCTTTTATTCAAGTCCACGTGTCTATAGTGATTAATTTATAACCATGTCCTGAGCCCACGCCCAAAAACTTTATTTTTTGCAAAATGGACAGCGTGTTGTCAAGAAACAGCTGTCAATATATTTCTTTGGTGGGCCAGGACGACGAATTTTAGGTCAGTTGTAGCTCTTAGAATGAGTTGGATCATTTGAATGGTGTGAGGAATTGAATTGTGACTTAATTTTTAAGAGTGTCTTCACGATGACACTTTTTTACTATTTATCTATTTATCTAAAATCTCAATGTAGTTATTTTAATTTTAAATTTATTATAAATTAAGATAAGTGTAAATTTTTCTTCAAATTTTGATTCTTTTTAGTGCAATATATTTAGAGTTAAGATAGTTCTACAACAATTTTTATCACTATGTTAAAAGAGGAAAGATTACACAACTTCTTCATTATACAAGTTGTAGAAAGTGCCTTTTGTGTGATATCTAATGAAAATTTTATATACTTTTTTAGAACCATTTGAGCTCATGCATAAAAGTAAACAAAGTTGAAAAAATATGAGATATGAGGGTTATTAACCTTTTTTTCTCTTTAGTGTCTAGCTAGTGATGGATTAATATGACAAAATGTTTACTATTATACATAATCAAATTTGTAAAAGTTCAAGAATATGTCGCCAATAGAAGTGTCGAAGTGATTAAGTGCTTGTTAGATTCAAATCAGTGTCACAAATGGATAGCTAGAAAACCGCGTACTTAAAAAAAGTAGTTGTAAGATCAACACATTGAATGAACAATATATTGGTATAATATAGGTAACAATGAACAATATAAGTAAAGTGACAAACCACGAGTCCCAAAATCAATATAAGTAAGGCGACAAACCACGAGTCCCAAAATCAATATAAGTAAAGTGACAAACCACAAGTCCTGAGATTGTTTGGTTGTACATCAATCATTCATACAAAAGAATGAATTACAATAAATTACAAGAATTAAAATGTTGTCATTTTTTTTTTTTGTAACTCAAGTCATTAGAACCATTGTACTAAGCTCGATATCACAAGGAGTACAATGACAAGTTTGGTCAAAACTTGCCTAACTTATGAAACCATTTACATATGAAAGATCACATATATACATATGTTTGAATTATCAAATTCTTTAAATGAAATATAACTAATAATTGGCCTTGACATTATCATTGAAGTTAAGTGATCCCTCTAATCTTAGAATTAGGTCAACTAGGGTGTGTGTTAACTTGGCTTAATTTGATATTTAACATAGAATTTGGATAAATATATTTAACTTTAATCACTTAGCTATGTAGAACCACGAATCCTCTTATAAGTTCTAACACCATGTTGATGTACACTAGGTTGTTGGTGAGGTAATATGCTAAAATCAATATTGATATGGAATCCAAGTCACAATTTAAATTAAATTTTACTAGCGAATAGTTGGTGCAATGAAGTCCAAGTTATGGGGTCATTCACACTAGAGAAATCATAAAAATAATCATACACATGGCATGCAAAATTATGTCATGACAACGAAATAACTATCATCACACTATTATAATGCATTATAAGATTAAAAGAACCTTGTACACATCAAAATTATTATGGTGCATAAATTATTCAAATTAGAAAACCCTCTCAATGGTATCAAACGTATCTACTAAAGAATTTTTTTTTTGTCAATCATTTAAGAAAAAAAAAATTGAAAAAAAAACTTTGGTTATAAACAACTTTTTTTGGGTAAATTTTCATTCTATTAATTCTAGAAAATCATATTACATCATAAAAATCACATACTGGAGAGACTATCTACTACAATCCTGGTTTTAAAATCCAGGGTGATCCATGGGTATTTTTTTGGCTTTTCTCCTACAAACATCAATCCATCCTACTGAGTCATCCGTCACAACAGAGGATAATGTTGCTTCTTCATTTTGCTAAGAAAGTTCCATAACATCTGGATTAGTTGAATTAGATAGATGTTTTTTTCTATCAGAATAATCTGACTCATGGTTTCGATTTTGCGCACAAATTTCATGCACAATTATGGTTGAATATTTCTCGTTTTCCTTCATGGAAAGTTTTCCCTCTGCTGAGGGTTGTGTCAATGCAACCGAAGATTTCCTAGTATCGTGAGAAGTTGATATGTTGGGATAGTTCTTCTTATTTTTGGGATTGTTCTTCTGTTGAGTTGTTGAAATATTCAACTCTGATGTGACCTTCTGATTTCTCCAATCGCGGTGGTTTCCCTTTGGATCCTGGTTGTAGAAAGTAACTTTGGAAGAAGGACACACATTCTGAAGGTCCCCAGGATGTTGACAAATTCTACACTTGAAGGCACTGTTTTTGTAGTCCAATGGTTAGATATATTCCTTGCCTTCCCACTCTAGGACAATTTTTTTGGTAACCCTTCGTTGAGATCCATTTCCGCACAAATGCGGACGAAACTTACAAAACCCTATGATAAACTATCACTATCAACTTTGATGAAGCTACCTATAGAGTCTCAAATTTCCTCGAGGATCATTGGCCAGATCCAATGAAGAGGTAGGTTAGGGAGCCTAAATCAAACAGTAACCAATAAGGATTTCATGGTAATAGGATTAAATTTTGGAAACCATGGATGAATTGAAAGGCCATCCTGACCCCAAAATGATGGCCCTTGATAAAAAAAAAAATCTTCTAGTCTTCCAGATTTTTGAAGAATGTCACAAATTATCCATCTGAACAAAACAAAAGATCAATATTTTGGGACCAGTTCTGGTGTACCCAATCTCGAAGAGAAAAAATTGAAGGCCAAAAGCCATTAAAATGACATATAATTTCCTCAATTTCAAAATCAGGTATTCTATTCTTATTAATGGCCTCATTCACCTTGAGTGTTGGGAGCGTCGGGAATTATAAGGACTATTCCATGACAAAAGCCTAACCTGCAAGCTCCTTGGGAATCTGGGGACTGGAATCCAACTTGAGAGATTCCTTAAAATACATGGGCTTGACCGAAGAAGATTCCCTAACTCTCTTGGCACCTCCTTATAGAACATCAAATAAGTAAAACGTGGCATCGTTTTTAATGCCATATTCTTTGAAATCGCTTGCCAACTGCAATTACCTCACTTCATAGAGGAGCCTAATTTCTTCCACTAGAATACATGGAATCTGATGTATGTTGTCAGCTACCAAAACTACAGTGTCCGCCTCTTTTACCTTAAGACACAAAGGATGTCTGAAAATGGGTATAACAAAAATGGGGAAGTTTTGAAGAGATACATCCTCAAGACCTTGCATATCTTGATCCAAAACACATGCCAAATGCCTTGCAGGAGACTTATCACCTATCGGAAGGCCTACTGGTTGGAGGTTTTTGATAAACATATTGTAGATGTGACCAAAACCCAGATTGACCTCACTTTATGAAAAATATTGATTTATACTCGTAGCCAAATGCCACAAGGGAGACATAACACCTCTGGAAAGCCTCAATGGCTTGAGACTTTTTTCAAACATATTGCAGACATTACCATACCCCAGATTGATTTCTCTTTTATACATTTTAGCAAACACATTGTCAACATCCTCCCCGTGCATGTGTTTTACATACCTGTTGTCCCACATTCTCCCGATTGTCATAAAACCCATCACCCGCAGATTAAAGGCAAAGTCATTGGCACCATCATCGCATTTTCAATCTAGTAGACAAACTGACAGCCACAGGGCACACCAAAATGATGTACCAAAAACGCAGTCCAAAAACCCATGTATGGCTCCCCAACCATGGTGTAAAAAAAAATTATGCATCCAAGTACTTTGTCGGCCATGATAATTTCTCCCCTCCATTGGCTTCTCCACAGTTCTTCAACTTTCATGATTGTTGTAGCTTCACCATTTCCATCATGTTCACATAATGCTTAGTTTCACACACTTAATAATGAATTAGAACTTATATTCTCTGATATTTGTTATTATTTCATAGTTCTTCAACTTTCGCGACAATTGTAGCTTTTCCATTTCCATCTTGTTAATAGAATGCTTAGTTGCACGCACTTAATAATGAAGTAAAAATTATATTCTTTGATGTTTGTTATTAATTTTTTTAAATCTTTATAGCATATGTCAATGATATAAATTAGTATATATCTATCGGATCTAATATGCATAAGGAGGAATAAAATATATCTAGGTGTAAACCTTTTTTAGATCGCAAAATTTGAAAAAAAAAAAAAAAAAAATTCATCCCTTGATACATCTCAAGGAATATATAGTAGTTCTCTCTTTATATATCTACAAAATATGTAATTTTTCATTATTTAAATTATATTTCTAAATTCTATATAGATTACATAACTTAAACTTGTAAGTGAAAAAAAACTTTGTTGGATTTCATTGAAATTGACATAAAAAATACCTAAAAAAAGACCAAAAAAAGTTTTATCCAAGATACACATAAATCTTTTTAAACAATATATACTAGAAATTTCCCCATAAGGTGAAAAGAGAGGCCAAAAACACAAAAAATATGAAGTATGCCAATGGGGTATTCATTAAGATCTCTACTTTTCCTGTGGTTTTCGAGCCATATCACACAAATTTGAAAGAATGAGGCTAGATGTAAGCCCTGGGCAATTTTTGCTGAATAGATACCTAAGAGCTCCAAAGGGATGAATCCACGTGCAAAATGAATTTGGCTGAATGGATATTGACACTAAGGAAGAAACCAAATATTTACATACCTGCTTGGAATCCTCGAGAACATTGAGAATGGCCTTGTGCGTATCCTCCATGAACTCTCACCGACCCTTTTTGCAAGAAAATTGAAACTCGATAATGAAAACCCTATTCATTGTTCTCCATCAGCTGCTCCACATCCATTGTGTACTGCGACTCCACTCTTGTTGCATATTTCTACTCCACACTCGTTGCGTACTGCGACTCGACGTCGAGAAACTGGAGTGGAATATCCAACCTCAGTGGGTGTTTCCTCTTGAGCCACGACAGGGGGCCCTTTCTTCCAGAAATTGAAGCATTCTTCAGGCTCTTCTCCTCTCAAACACTGACACACAGAGACACAACAATCTTTTTTCGTCAGGATTTTTCCCCATCACTCCACAACAAATTCTCTTGTCTGATTTCCAACAAAGGCCTGAGCCGTGACCCACTTCAACTAGGATCTATTAGATATTATAAGATATTATAGATTTGAACTACATCTTCAGTTCAAACCTCCCAAAAAACCATGGAATCTTGATTAGTCCGCTTTCTACCTTGCTGAGTAAACATACATGCAATATTAGTTGAACCATTCATACACATCCTCTGCCGGTAATGTTGGCCAAATGGGCATCAGTTGCCTAAATAGCTGCAACTTGAAGGGAAGTTTTGTTCCTCTTGTCCTTATTCTTAGCACTGGAATGCACACATGAAACATTGCAACACCCATACAATGAACCTCCTCCATAATTGTTCACTTCTCCTTGTTCCTTTGCTTGACAACAATGGCCAACAAACATTTTTTTCAAACCATTTCACAACAACTTACCTACTACTTAAGAAATGATCCAATAAAATGATAGAAAATGGACTAAATTTTTTTGTGGGACAGGGGGAGAAAATTTCGAACCTCACATCTTCTAGAATCCAAACCCATCTATTATAGCATTGTTCTTTGACATAGAAAGACTCAGTATTCTAGAAAAAAATAGATAAAAATGTGTAGAATAAGAAAAAGCGCAATGACCAAAGTGTTGTGAGTGAGGCCAACATATGAGAAGGGTAAGCAGTGGCGTAACCTGTTTCGCCAGTCTGAAGTTGGAGACCTTGGGGAAAAATTGGCATTCAGAAGATTTTTTCTAGGCTTGATATGGCAGCGAATGATGTTGTCTCTGCATTTATCATGCAGATAAATAATTCCTGTGTAGTACCCAAGGCGATGTCGTAGGGTCTTCCAGTCGAGAATTTTTTTTTATTTGGCTAAATATTGAAGAGCTTCAAATATAGTATGTATAAATTACAACAGAATGTGGCAATATTTTCCATCCACCATCAAATAAATCTCTAAACATTACATTTCTTACCATACACCAGACATTTCAAATCCTTTCATCTATTGTGCATCCCGATACTTGAAAGGTTACGGAAATATGGTCTCCCAACTTCCAAGAGAAAATTGGGAAGAGAGAGGCAACATACCTATATTGGAAATTCCTGCTAAAGAAAACAAAGAATGACCAGAGAAACACAGTAGTAGGAAATTTTATACCCCAACGAATTTTGGCATAAAAATTACTTGAGGCGACACAACTCAGTGTCAGTTTGTGTGCATGCCAAGAAGAGAGTTGTAGCATTTGTAGCATTTTCTTGATCCACATAATCTTTAAATTAAACTGCCTCAAATAAAACAAGAAAATACCATAAGGAGTGTTATATGGATGACCTGCTATTTTCAAGAGAAGTTTTTGTGTTGGGTCACTTTTCCTGAATGGAAGTTGGGGAAGGCGGATGAAATGCAGGGTGAGCCCAATTTAGAAAGGAAAAGTGAGAAACCTTACATGGTTTTATTCTCCTTTTCTTCTTTAAATTGAAAGAGATTTTAAAAAATCGGTAATCAATGAATCCCACTATGGGATGAATTATTTCCCAAAATTTATAACAAACAAAAATTTCAAGCTATCTCTATTTTTTCGGTCTAGTAAATAGTTGAGAAATAATTTTTAATAGAATCCATTAATTGAAAAATCATTTCCATGTACAGGAGCTCAAAGTTTCAAAGTTAGAGAATCCCGGTAATTCAATATTCTTGTCTAAATTTTACCTAAGAATCCCTAAAGAAATAAGTCTTAGGAGTTTCAATATTGTTTAGACAAAAAATTGGGAGGGTGTTTTTTGCTTCTAGCAATGGATTTCATAGATCGAAAATAGAACCATTTAAATCTTGGTTTAATATGTGATTGAGAAAGGGTTTTTGAATGGAATTGATCAAATAAAGATGCATTTCCATGTTTAGAAGCTCCATGTTTCAAGGTTGAAAATATGGGGATTTCAATATTCCAATATTTTGTGAAATGTTACATATCCACACTCAAAAAATATATTCAATAAACCATATATCTTGTTTATTAAAATATCAAAATCATATGTTTTTCTTATCATAATACTTGCGTTTCAAAATCATATTTTTCTTTTGTTAAAGTAGTCGGGTTTCAAATATGGTTGAAACATGATTTGATGAATAAATTATGCCTTACCTCTAATCAACTTGCACACATAAATCCAACCACAAAACGAGCGGCAAGTTAAAGAATACCTGGCATATACCTTTTTCAAATTTTATTCTATCCCATTATGTGGAAGGCCCACATCATCGAACGACATGACATGTGGCAAACCGGAGTGCTGCAACATTGCATGATCTCAGCGCCACGAGTTCTGGGTGAGACATCTTGGATTCCAAAGCCTAGTAGTGGACATCAAAAAATTTCGTGACTACACGTCTTCCTCACATAATTCTCCAGAATATACTCTCACTACTCTGCTACTATTGAACATAAAGGGAGGTGGAGGAGGTGGTGGTGGAGGCAACAATACGATTGAGCTGCTAAGATGATTTATATGATAATTATTCGACATTCAACATAGCTTTAACAAGAAGCTTAAGTGCCTAACAATTTCGTCTTCTACGCACACTCTCATCTCTCGGATCCACCTCGAACTCTGATGCAAAAATGGTGTGCATATGTGTCAAGTGGATAAGAGAAGGGTGGCGTAAAATTTGTGAAAAAAATTCGCATGGAAATGAGATGGGTAGACGAAAACGAAAGGTCCATTGATTCAAAAGAAAGGCCTATCGACCTAATCAGACAAACCACAATTCCAAAAAAAATCAATTTCATAAATTTTCAAATAAATCATGGAGATGTTTCCTGTGTGGCCTCGACATTCCCTTCAACAAAAAATAGAGGAATCATGAAGGGGGTCGGTGTTTTTAAGTTACCCTCGCGACACTTCCTTTTCTTTGAACAAGCAAGGAAATATGTGAATAATTTAAAACTCATGTTTAACATCATGCAAAATTTTCCTTCTAGGAAATTATTTTTATATTCTATGTCGGAAATATGTAATTTTTAATTTTTATATTTTTCTATTGGAAATATGTAATTTTTAATTTTAATTTGTAGTATAGATGTCGACTCCTCCCCGAAGAGAGGATTATGCATCACCAACAATACATCATTCACAAACCATCACCTTAAGCTTAAATCTTAGTTATT
This sequence comes from Pinus albicaulis, assembly GCA_034641835.2. NCBI lineage: Eukaryota > Viridiplantae > Streptophyta > Pinopsida > Pinales > Pinaceae > Pinus > Pinus albicaulis. Next base: position 45,674 of record JAXQQM020073157.1, on the reverse strand, counting down.
AGTGTCGTGAATATTTTTTTTTTTTTTTTTTTTTGTGGTGAATATTCTATTGTTTCTTTTTGATTTTTTAAACTTATTTGTAGGGTTAAAATATATTTTATTTATTTTATTTTTATTTTTAATTCTTGTTAAATTTAATGTATATTTATTTATTTATTTTAAAAATTGTGTTCATGATTGTTAAGCTGAAGTGAGAAAATAATAAAATACCATGAAGACAAAGAATGAAGTATAACATAAAATCATTATGTAGGTTAAGCATTTTAGTTTATAAAAATCATTTCTTCTCCAATTTGGTAGTCATTTGCAAATTAACAATATACAAGCGTGCATCACTTATGATTGTACAGAGAATATTTTAAAAAGAGTTAGAATAAAGCTGAATGTTCGGTGATTAACTTTTAATTGTTTGATTAGTATTTGAATATTTTTAAAAGAGTTAGAATAAATATGATTGTTAAAGTTTTTCGGTAATTAACTTTTAGTTGTTTGATTAGTGTTTTGAGATGCACACGCTCATTGTTAACAATAGAAAGAGAAATGTGTCTTTAGGAAATTGGGGTGGGTTTCTTTAAATAGGATTAGGTTGGTCAAGGATGTTGAATTTTGAAAAAAATATTGTAACTTGGTCGAGATGTAATGGAATAATATAAGTATTTTCCATAAAATGTTTGAGTAATTGATTTAATTCCTAGACTTGCACACATGTGAATAAACCCATCTAATAGAAATACAATTATTTATACTAAATTTTAGAAAAGCTTTTTGCTCACAAATGCAAATATTTTAATAAACTTGAGAAAGTTGATTGGTCCAACATGTTCAAGTTTGAACCAAAAAATCAATGTTAGTAATTAATTTACTTTTTGACATGTAGACATAGGAATAAAAAATACAAATATTTCTACGATACTTGAGAAAACTTAATTGGTCAAAGATGTTGAATAGAATATTTTAGTCACTGATGTGAGTGGGTAACATAAACATTTTAAAGGCTCACTGTAGGAATAGTGATTAGTGATCACCTTGATAACAAAGGCACGCTGAGGAATTGAAAAAAAAAAATTATAACTTCGAGAAGGTATTTGAACAAAATATTGTAACATGGTAAGGGATGTAGTGGGCAACTTAAACTTTTTAGCAAAATGTGGAACAAGACTTGGGTGTACATTCAATGGTATTTTGTTAAAGTCAATGATTACATTGAGTGCAATCTTCACCTCATGTCGAGGTGTCGAGATATGGACATCATTCTTGGTGGAACTGAACAATATAATTAAAACTTGATATCTCAATCAAAGAATATAATTAAACTTGATTTTTCAATGTGACATGAAGCTTTATCGGGAGCTCCCTTTGTATTAGTTATCTTAACTATAACTATGTTGACTTTTATTGAGTCTTGCTAATAGTAAAAAGAGTAATATCTTTAGATATCAAAAAACTTTATAATATTACCATATCACATTATCAAAAACTTAAAAAAAAATCACAAGAAAACTAAATTATGACTTTATTTCAAATTATTATTAATTATAAAAATAATTAATAAATATATTAAATATTTATACATATTAAGAATAATTTAATAATGTGAGGCAACGTTTACTTTTCTACCCTTAAGAAATTACTAAATGCTAAAATTTAATATATAATTATTATTTTTCTTGATTATGGAAACAAAGTACAACTTTCCAATTTAAAAATCCTATTAGTGTCTCTCTTTTTTTTGGAACTTATTCAATTTACGTAGCTTAAATCTAAAAACTCGATTGTATGAGTTTGCCACGATTGATATTCTTAATGTTTATCTTTTTTAGATAAATCCAACACCATGAGGGCGGGGAAGGATGGCCAAAAAATTCTTTTTGGAATCTTTTCTATTCCTCTATTTCCTCTCAAGATTAGACTTCCGGTTTTTTACATTTCAATCCTTGTGACTCTATATGTGTAGTATTATTCTCATACGGTGATATATTTTACAATCCTCCCTAATTCCAAGGAAAACTATTCATTTATTTGACTTTGTTCTAAACAAACATTTATTCCTTTTGTTAGTATGAATCTTTCTCGTAAAAGATCACTTTAGCTACGCATAACAAATAGCCCTAACATCAATTATGGCTGTCGATATCTTTGAGTCTGCAATTAGTTGACTCAAATAATGTTACATACATCGGTCTAAGCATAAAGACATTAGCGATAATAAAATGGCTCCATGCATCAATAAATGAAGACAAGAATGATGTATTTGAAAGAATTTTTTATAGTAAAAGGGCACACAGAGAGGAAAACAAGAAAGGTGTTTTCCGGTTCTCCTCGATGGGATGGGTTCTTGAAAGTACTCGACATTTCCAGATCTAAAATTCACTCTCTCTTGTTGGTGTGAAAACCCGGACAAATATAGAACTCAATCGGAGCTCACAAGTCAAAAATGGAAAATGTGACCAAGTGTATAGATCCAGAGTGATCTAATGCAATGAAAGGTGACTAATGAATGGGGAAGCGATTTCTATTTATAACAAAATATTAGGAAGCGTCTGAGAACTTGGTGCATGAATAAAATATTATTAATCGGATTCTAGAACACGATGTAGGTTAGATGTAATGTGAGAAATATTGTATGTAAAAATTTATGAGTCAGCCCAATTGTAATTAATATAGTTGTAATAATTAATATATAAATAAACCAAAGATATGGTAAATAAATAAAAACCTCTTTTTATACTTAGTCCAGAGATATGGTAAATAAATAAAAATATAAATAAACTAGAGAAATGGTAAATAAATAAAGCCTCTTTCCATATTTACTCAAAAAAGTGGATTTATTTGGAGTGAAGCCTATGGGTCAAATACTATGGGACCAATTATTATTAATACATTGGGCCAAATACCATATTTAGAAAGTGGTATGGTAAATACGTAAGAAATATATGAAATAGGATTAGAAATCAACATCTAAGTATATACCAAACCTATGGGCCAAATACCATAGTAAAAATAAAAATAAATATAAATAAACTAGAGGTATGGTAAAAACCATCCTAGATCCATCTTAACTCTAGATCTATCAAGCAAGGGAGGATCAAATAGACGTACGAACCTATTTTTTGAGTGAAAAATTTAAGGAAAGGGTTTACCTCGGGGGGTGATCGTGCAATACCTTGATAGATTCGAATTAAGATGGATCTAAATTGAATTTCGATCGTGTCTTGCGAAGGAAAATATATCGAAGATATGATTAGTTTTATCAATAATATGTAAATATATCAAATTTTAATATAATAATTTTAAATATGCTAAATATTTTGAGATTAACTTAGTCATTTTAATTTTAAATTTCTTAGTTACCTCGAGTTTGTTGAGATGATAAATATTATTATTAACTTTAATGATGAAAAATGATGAAATAATCTTTTTGAATGCAAAGTGACAATAATAATGTTGAAAGATAGAAAATGTGAATAATAAGAATGTACTCATGCAAATAGTATTTATTGTGATCAATCTCCAAGTTATTCTCTTGGCTATTATTATTGTCACCCTTGTTAGTTTTGTCATCTTTTCATTACGATTATATGAAAAATAAAATTTAAATTGTAAATCTCCCATTTAAATCTTTAGCTTGGAAGTTGTTGTAGTAAACATGATACCTTGTCTCTCTTTCTCTCCAATATTAATAGGTTAAATAAATATGATACCTTGTCTCTCTTGCTCTCCAATATTAATAGGTTAAATTACTATAACACAAAAATCAATGTGCATTGTCAATAAAGTTTTGTGCTTACACTAAAATTGATGCATATTGTTAATCCAATCATACAAATTAATGTAGCATCATATGTCAATTAAATCAAATCAAAAATCATCATTGTTTACATTGAAATCAATGCATTTAATACAAGCAATCAAATAAGATTAGAAAATAACTTCTACGCTGAAATCAATGCATTTAGTGCAAACAATGAAATAGGATTATAAATCATCACTACATTGCAATCAATGCATCTAGTGCGAGCAATAAAATATAATAAATCAAAATATACATTGAAAATCAACACATCGAGTGCAAACGATCAAATAGTATTGGAAATCACCACCTACAGTGAAATCAATGCATTTAATGCAAGCAAATCAAATAAGATTAGAAAATAACTTCTACACTAAAATCAATGCATTTTAGTGCAAACAATCAAATAGGATTATAATCATCTACATTGAAATCGATACCATCTAAGTACGAGCAATCAAATATAATTATAAACCAACATCTACATTGAAATCAACACGTCCGGTGCAAAAATCCAAATAGTATTAGAAATCACCACCTACTGCTGAAATCAATGCATCTAGTGCAAGTAATAAAATATCATTAGAAATAGATATCTACACTAAAATCGATGAATCTAGTGAAAATAATCAAATGAGATTAGAAATCACCATCTCCACTTAAATCAATTCATCTAGTGCAAAGAGAAATATTCTTCCCTCTCTCCACCCTCCATGCATATCTATATCCCCCTCCATCTCTTCTTTTTTGTCTCTCTATCTCACCCCCCTAAACATACATGCTCTTGCACTCCATATCTATCAATCTACATCCTCCCTCCCTCTCCCCATCTCTCTCTTCTTCCCTCTCCTCACCTTCCATCTATATCTCTATCTTCCCCTTCTCTCCCCTCTCCCCCGCTAATATCTCTCTTTCCTCATATCCTCTCTCCCTCTCTCTCTATCTTCCTTATCGCTCACTCTCTCTCTCTCTCCACCTTTGTCTCTCTATGTATTTCTTCTTACCTCCTCTCTCTCCCCCAAGTCTGCTCTCTCTCTTTCCTCCCTCTCTCTACTCTCTCATCCTCTCTCTTCCTCTCTCTTCCCCATCTCTCTCTCTCTCTCGCCCCTCTCCTCAACTACATTACTATATCCCTCCCTCTGCGATTCTCTCCCCCATTGTCTCCATACATCATACTTTGTCTCTTTATCTCACCCCTAAACATACACACTCTCTTTATCCATCTCTCCCTTGCCACTACCTCTCTCTCTCACCACTTCTCTCTCTCTCTCTATATATTTCTTCTTCCCTCCCTCTCTCCCTCAATTCATCTCTCTATCCCTCCTCTCTCATGTCCTCTCTGCGGTCCTTCCTATCTCTCCCTACTTTCTCTCTTCCTTCCCTCTCTCTGCCTATCTCTCTCTCCCTTTATCTCTTACCCCCCTCTCTCTTCCCTCCATCCTGTCTCCTCTAATCTATCCAATATCTCCCTCCCCTCTCCTTCTCTCTCTCCCCCTCCCATGTTGTGTCTCCCTCTCTCGCTCTTCATTCCTCCCTCTCCCCTTTCCTTTAGTTTATCTTCATCTCTCCCTTGTCAATCACCCTCTATCTCCACCTCTATCACTCTATATCTTTGTTCTTCTTTTATAAGCTTGGTAGTTCCTTTCATTTTTCACTTTTTTCTCTTCTTTTTTTTTTACTCCATTTTCATTAACATGTCCGGATACATCCTCGATCGGGGAAGGGGTGGTTTTGTGATGAGTGCTATAACGGCCGCCTCATGTATTTTAAGCAAGACCCCACGGACTCTATATCTTTGTTCTTCCTTCCCATATATATCTAGAGTTAATATATATCATGATACATTTATATATATTATAATACATTAATTAATATTGTATTAATCGAAAGTTATTAAATTAATAATATTAATAATATAATATATTTATATGAGTATTAGATTTAATAATAATATTATTATTAATCTTTTAATATTATATTAGGGTTAATAATGTTTTTTTGCATGGTATTAATAATAATTTAGCCCATGGTATTTGGACCATAGACTTCACCTAAATAAAACCTATTTTTTAGGGTTAGTAAATATAAAGCTGATTATGGAGAAAATATGAAAAGATGTTTTATTTACTTACCATACCACTCGTTTATTTATATTTTTATTTATTTACGATACCTCTTTTTTTTATTTACTATGGTATTTGGCCCATCGGCTTGTTATATAATTAGATTTTTATTTATAATCATATTTGATATATTTTTATTTATTTACCTTACCTCTTTATACCTCTTTTATATTTATTTATTTACCATGCCTTTTAAATATAAAAACGTTTATGGAGTAAATATAAAAGAAGCTTTTTATTTATTTACGATACATCTAGTGTATATATATTTTTATTTATTTACCATACATACGGTTTATTTAGATTTGTATTTATTTAAATTTTGAAATATTTAAATTTTGATGGGGAAATATTTATATCTTTAAAGATTTTAATTTATCCATAGAATATTGGTTTTATTTTAAAGATTCATTTTGAAAATATTTAATTAAAAGAAATATTAAAAGATTTGGGATTTTGATTGTTTGTGTTGAATTAACTCTTTCCCTTTGATTTAGGAATTGGTATTGACTTTAGTAAAGGTAAAGATGTCTAAAATTTACTAAAATTTGGGAAATTCGATGGTATTTTTTTTTATTCGAGGTAAATTTACGATCCATGCAAATTCACAACATATATAATAAAGTAATTATTAAATAGGTGAGATAATTTACTATCCACTCAAATTATATAAATAATGATTTGGTTGACATACATGACATCGGGGTCATGCGGAAATTTTTGTAGATTGAGCCTCTGACACATTAAATTGGTAATAATGAACAATTTACGTAAAGAGACAAACACTTATTTTCAAGACATTTAGTGCATAATCATGGATACAAAGAATTAATTACAAAAGATTATAAGAATTAGAATGTAACACCTTAATTTTAACTCAAGCCGTGAAAACCATTATACTAAACTTGATCTCACAAAGTACAATCAACTTATAAGACCAACCATTATACTAACTTATAAGACCATTTACAAGTGCAACAACACACATTTATACATGTTTAAATTATTTATACACGTTTTAATTATTTATACCTATTAATTGACATTAAACATTATCATTAAAGATAATTGAACCCTTTAATCCTAAAATACATATATTTATATATGTTTAAATTATTTTAAGAGGGATGTTGATTTTTTTTTTTTTTTTAAATTTGAAGTTAAAGATGTTTTTTTCAATATATAAATGTATTTAAACATTATTATTTTTTTGAAAAGATAAGATATATAAAAATTATTGTATTTTTTATTTTGGTGCTTTATCAATTTAGATCAATAAATTAAAAATATAATAAGGTTATAATAGAAAGAAATTGGTTTAATTATTTGAGGTAAAAACACGAGAGTCAAATTAATCATTATGGTTTAATGTAGTTTATCATGAAAATGATTGAATGTGGATCTATTTTAATTTTGGGATTTATTATGGAGTTAAGATGGATCAAATATTTGAGAATGTATATTTTTTTTTTCAAATTTTGATCCCCTTCCAAGTGTGAAATATACCATATATCAATTTTCTGTTGAAAATTAAAGAATTATATATCTTGTTACCGGATGTATACGACACACTATTGAAATGTTTTAACCATTGATCACATGTGCAAACTTTTTTCTCAAATTTTGATTCCTCTTAGTTCAATATATTTGAACTTAATAAGGATTAATGAGTGATTATTAATTGTAATGTCTCTTGCTTACACAATTTTTCTTTTTCATATACTTTTGTTTTGTATTTATGGTAACTTTCCTACACTTGTCACTTCCGCTATTGCATTCCTACTTGCGGGTGCTCAATATAATTCATATTACTTGGGAAATTATTATCTTACAATCAATTATCTTTTGTTTTTGTGTTGGTCATTTTGACTACCATTCTAATACCCTTATTTAAATTTTATAACCTTTATAAAACTCTTTTACGATACCTTGTTACATTACATATACGTCATAGCGAATCATGTTGAGGTATAATTTCATGATAGTAATACTTCAAATCATGGATATAATGCCTCGAATTCCTCTCTTAGTACTCTCTTGGTTACGTAGCGCATAACTCATATGTAGTGCAACGAATCCTCCATTTATAACCCTCGATTGGCTCGTGGCTTTGAGTACCATGACATTGAATGCTTTGCGTTGAAATTGTAGCATTGTGTACGATTTGGTTTTGTTTATCTCTGTTGATGTGAGAGGTCGATCGTGTGGGATACGGATTTTATAAAATTTTAAATCTTTGGAATATTTAAAACGATTATACGATTTGATCTTGGTCACATTCCGGCTATGGTTAGGTTTAACCTTTAACATCTCGAACTACCTTTACGCCTCGATCCCCAACGATTACTCAAAGATTTGGACAAGTGTAAGGTTATACTTTGTTAGGGTTTTGAGATTTCTAAGTTTTTGCTTAGTGGAGATTTTACCCCGGAATAGTATTATTTCCCTCTTCATCGTTCTCTAACTTCAACACCTATCCTCCTTTGCAAATCTCATGGTGTCGAAAGACGCCGTTTGACTCATGCATGGGTTTTAACGTAGCGGTTATGCGAGCCTTTCAATATGTTCGCATACGAAGAAATTTTCCCACATTTTCTCTACATTAATATTCGTTTGACTTGCATAATTATCGATTTCTTTTCATATGTACGTAGGTTGTTAAATCTAGAGACTGAGAGATCGATTCATGTATATTATATAGTTTGGAATTTAATACATTCTACATCGGTGGTTCTATTTCGACACGGTGTCGTTGTAGACGAGGGATATTTTCATGGTAGGGAATTCGTTCCTCACGGGTACCCATATTGTCTGTCCCCTTTCAGAGTACGTTTATTTGTTCGCTATTGGTTTCACTCTTCAATTCTTTGAGTACGACCTGGTTGAATTAAACTTTCCAATCTTGTTGCGCGGGAAGGTCGATATATAATTTCTTTTCGAAGGAAGTCCTCTATGGTTTCGAATGGAATTAAAATTCTTTCTTGTTTTGTATTTTAACTTGGTTTAATTTTATATACCTTTGTTGTCTACAAAGAAAAGTTACGTTCAATATTTTTGATTTTTGACGGTTAAAATTCTTGCAATAACCATATATTAATATAGAATTTTTATCCGGAGTCGATAATGCTCGATGATTTTTTTTTTATATACCGGAGATTTGTGGTATCTCTACGATGGCGTTTATGAAACTCCAAAGACATTTCTATTTATCTCATTGAACAATTTCGTAGTTGTTATGTATAATTTTTCACATGATACATGGGATATCACTCTAGCGAAATTAGACTAGTTTTTTTTTCCTTTTATTTCGTTTTAGACTTACCTTCGAGGTCACGAGCACTTTCTTGTCGTTTTATTCGATAATTATATATTTTTGCAAATGGATTATTATTATTATTATTTTTTTATTTTTTTTTATTTTTATTTTTTGAGTATTATACAACAAATTGATTTTAGTTTCTCGGTTTGTATATTGTCAATACCTACTTCCGTTTTTACTAATAATTCTATGATAATTTTCGATCATATTATGATGCGAGTCTATAAATAATTCAAATTTTTCTATAGTGTGGTTTTAGAACTATTAAAATGAAGGCGAGTATTGGTATAGAATTTTCCAATACTCCAATCTATTTTTCACTTATATTTATGTTCCATCTCTTCTAACTCTCTCGGTTATCTGCATATTTTTAAAATACTTCCTACTTGTATAAGTTTCAATTTCAGTTAATATATATATATATATATATATATATATATATATATATATATATACACGAGATAAAAAAAGACATTAATGATTTTTATAATGTGTACGGAAATGTATATACGTACATTCCCATGATTGATCAATAATCATTTCAATAAATTCGATTGTTAGCCCAAGCGTTCCAAGTTGATAGTAGTTTTAGTGCTCTTTTGCACAACTACTTATCATTCATATCTTTCGGTGAATTCTTTTCACTATATGAGCTTGATCTAGTTCGGATTTTTCTTGATTTTTTCCAAGTGATTTATACGCACTTATTTTCACCATTTTCTCCTTGTTTAAGGAGTGGAAAATTTTGTTACACACTTGGCTAAACAAATTTACAACTTTCCATTAGTATTTATGAATGAAAGAAAATAAATTGTGTCATGTGGAGGGTTATACTTACCCTTTCTTAGTTCATAGATGTCTTACCAATACTTTCACATTGTTTTCTTTTCTTAGCCAATCAATTTAATTTGTAATAACCAGGCTCATTAGTAAGGTCTATGATTCGATTCCTTTTTCATCGGCTTACTATTTCTTTTCACGAATTATTCATAGTATATCAGATCTTTGTACGTGCGGGGTTCATTTTCTTGAACTTATCTCGAATCCTCTCTCTTGTTTTTGAATAAAGAATATATATATATATATATATATATATATATATATATATATATATATATATATATATATATATATATATATATATATATATATATATATATATATATAATACTCTAGTAAGTTCTTTCTCATTTGAGACATTTATTTAGAAATTTGTAAAGGTAATTTAATACCTTATTACTTGAGCATTACTCAAATTGTTGAGATATTCAACCATCTGAACACTTTTTTCTTTTTTCTTTTTTCTTTTTTTTTTTTTTTATTACAAAGGAGATATATCCATGCGAAAAAAATTTACTCTTCTTGAGCTTTACTACCTTCCCTCTAGGCTTATCCCCATTTATATCCCACTTCTTTATATTATGATTTATTTGGTAGTAAAACGAGACCAATTTGTCCCTAAAAATTCAATTCAATTTTTCTTTTTTTCTTTTTTTCGGCACTTTTTGCTTTTCTTTGAGGCTCTATCTCCCCTTTGAACCAAGATGACCAGAATTTATAGTCTTACATGATTGCATAGATTTTAAATCGGTGGTACTTCTTATGACTTCTATTTTAACTCCCACCAATTTTCCTTAACACTAGGTTAACTAACTTCCTTATTTGGAACTAGTGCAGAGATTTCATCCTGTATCCTCTTACCCTCCTTGGTTCAAAGAATTTTAATATCAAGGTTATACAACTTTATGTTTCATTATTCCACATTCTTGGAACTTTGAGAGTTTGTGGTTCTTCCACCTACACCACTCATTGTTTGTTTTTCTACTCGGTTGAAGACAATTTTCCTCAACTTTATCCACTAGCCTTAAAAAAATTGTGACAAAGTTTTGACCTAATGGGTTTCCTCCCACACATGTTGATACGTGGTTTTCCTTCACACCCAAAATCCATCTGACTCAACCTCCTTTCTCTAGGTTGCAAGCTGTCGGATGTAACGCTATTATACTATCCACAATTTTAATAATCGAGGAAATTAAATTTTATAACAACAAAATTTTATGGGTGTGAGTACCCATAATTCAGGACTTTCTATTTTATAATTACACCGATGTAGTTTCTTTGCCAAATTCTTCTACATACAAAATTTTGTATGTCTATATATCAATCACTTAATTCTCTTTCCATACAACGCATTCCCATTGTACATTCATTTCTCATCCTTAATGGTGTAGAACTTGATTTTACACTTCTAAATTGTATTGGTATGCTTAGTGGTTCATGAGAAGTTAAAACTTCTTCTTCCATACGTTATAAGTTCAATAATCCCTCTGATTGGCATATTTACATAGTAGCGCTATTTTGATGGTTTATTGTTCCGACTATATATGTATATATATGACCTATTTTTCCATCCAAATTTCCGATACTTCTAACTTACATACATGATTTAATTAAAAATGGAAATTTTGCATTGCTTCAATTATAATTCTTTGCTTTTGGCAACTACTATCCTTTCATTACACATAAAAGAGGATATGTTAATATACCCCATAAACTTGTATAGCTTATTTTTCAATCTTTCTTGGATTGAAATGCTCATGTAACTATCGGCTATTTCAACATGATATATTCATTATTATATATTCAATTATTCCCCCGATGTGCCAACGGTGATATTACGATTTTTTTTCTTTTTCTTTTTTTCAATTAGGACAAACATTTCGTATATGCGCAGTATAGACACAGTCTCTAATGCGGATAGAGATTCTTTTTTTCTGTTTCCCATCTTTCTTTTTAATCATGTCTTCTATTAATGGTTTGCACTTTCTTTAAATAAAATTAAAAGCCGATGGATTCTAACCCATCTTTTCATTTCTTTTTTGATTTTATCTAATTGTATTTGAATTTACGCTCCCTACCCATAATAAACGCGCATATCGAGCTAGAGATTTGGGATTGGGACTTGGCCTTTCTTGGAAGTTCGGAAACTATTTCATTCTGTTTGTATCACTTAGCTTTGGTTAACAATACCATCGGTACTACTTTTCTCCTATGGATTTATGAAAAACATATCGTATTACTATTTTACTTTCGTTCCACTTGAAATTTCATCGATAATAGTTCTATTATCATTTTTCTTAGAAAATATTTTAACCCATATCGATTTACAAATTTCTTTTCATCCAAACCCAAGGTAATACGGTCCTATGACGTTACCATAATTTTATTAATTTTCATGTAACTAGTTTATGAGCTTTTGTTACACGATTGTATACAACTTCTTTAATTCATTTTCTTCTTTTATAATGGTCTATTAGCCGAGCATATGATTTGCATCGCTCTATGAGATGTAATTAAAATTTCAAAGTCATGTTTATTCTTTAAAATTCTGGATTGATGTTCTTTTAATTTTTCTACTTTCGGGTAATCTCATTATTAGTTGATTGTTGATGCTGATTACTTCTTAATACACGACATCCAATTTCTAACTTCCATTTCTCACCTATGCAGGTCTGAAAACTAATTTTCTTCGTTTTCTTTAGCCTTAATTGGAAAAGGCTTACATTTACTTTTTTAATATCTTATGATTTTCCCACTTTACGGTAACCATTAATATTAAATTAAATATTTTATTTTTTATAAATTGTTCATTATTATAGTAGAAGGCTAACTCATATTCAATCGTTACCTTAACTTTACCGCTACTAAAAGATTGGTATATGAGTAAGTACGAAACAAGTTTGTCTTGCTTCTCATTGGTGAAAAATAACCCCTTCTCATCGGTCATCATTCGCGGGTACATGCGTCTTTGTTTCTATACAATTTTTTTTTCATTGGTAAAATTTAAATTTCATACAACAACATACCATTTATTTGTGTGGTTACATAGTTTGTCTAGTGTTTTAACCTTGCTTTGATTTTATGTATGCCTTCCTTTGTCATTGTGGCTTCCAGTATACCATTCCTCGTCACATTCTAAGCAACATAGCTTTCCATAGAGCATTTGGATGCGCGTGTTTTCTCCTCCACCAAATCCACATACCGCTTTGTCCTCTTCACTCATGGTTCGTAGCTATATCCCATAAAATCTTGTTAAATATACGATAAATCAACATTGGTAAAATTTAAAATTCATAACAACGGCTTCTTTTACTGTGTGAGCACATAAGTTGCCCTGATGTTTTGACTATTGCTGCGATACCATTTGTAATGTCTCTAAACACACAAAAAAAAAAATTCATATACTTTTTGTTTGGTATTTATGGTAAATTTCCACATCCACTTCCGCTATTGCATTCCTACTTCTTTGTTGTCAATATAATTCATATTACTTGGGAAATTCTTGTCTTACGATCAATTATCTTTTTTTTTTTTTCGTGTTGGTCGTTTTAAGTACCATTCTAATACCCTTATTTAAATTTTATAACCTTTATAAAACTCTTTACAATACCTTGTTACATTACATATAAGTCTCAACGAATCATGTTGAGGTATAATTTCATGATAGTAATACTTCAAATCATGGATATAATGCCTCAAATTCCTCTCTAGTACTCTCTTGCGGTTACGTAGCCCAACACTTAACTCCTTACCAGTGCAAACGAATCCTTCATTTATAACCCTTGATTGGCTTTTGGCTTTGAGTACCATGACATTGAATGCTTTGCGTTGAAATTGTAGCATTGTGTGTGATTTTGTTTTGTTTATCTCATTGATGTGAGAGGTCGATCGTATAGGATCGGTTATTAAATTTCGTATTGGAATATTTAGCGATTATACGATTTGATCTTTAGTACATTCCAGGTAGTGATTTAGTTTAACCTAACGTCTTAGACTCTATACATCGATCCCCCGTGATTCTCAAGATTTAGACAAGTGTAGGGTTATACTTTTGTTAGGGTTTTGAGATTTACGAGTTTTTAGTGGAGATTTTTTCGGAATAGTATTATTTCCCTCTTCATCGTTCTCTAACTTCAACGCATATCCTCCTCTTCACCCAACTCTCCTTGGCGTCGAAGAGCCGTTTGACTCACGCATGGGTTTTAAATGTAAAGCAGATTTATCTTAGTCTTTCGATGTGTTCGCATTTGAAGAGTTTTCCCATTTTCTCTCGGTAATATTCGTTCGACTTGCATAATTCATCGATTTATTTTCATATCTATGTAGGTTGTTAAATCTAGAGATGAGAGAGATCGATTCATATATTTATATAGTTCGAGACTTTAATACATTTCATCGGTGGTTTTGTTGGCTTGTTGTCCTTGTGGCGAGGGAGATTTTTTCATGGTAGAATTTCGTTCCTCACGGGTACCCATATTTCTCGTCCCCTTTGAAGTCATTTATTTGTTTTTACTATTAGTTTCACTCTTCGTTACTGAGTACGACCTGGTTGAATCGACCTTTCCAATATTGTTGCGTAGGAAAGGTTGATATATAATTTATTCCAAGTCCTCTGTATGGTTTGAATGGAATTAAAATTCTTTCTTGTTTTTTTATTTTAACTGGGTTTTTAATTTTATATACACCTTTTGTTTTCTATATAGGCAAGAGTTCGTTCAATATTTTTTATTTTTGACGTGGTTAAGCTTCTATAATACCCATATATTAATATAAACGTTTTCTCCGGGTCGGTAACGCTCAATGATTTTTGTTTTATATACCGAGAGATTAAATGTATCTCTACGATGGCATTTATGAAACTCGAGAGACATTTCTATTTATCTCATTGAATAATTTCGTGGTTATTCTTGTATAATTTTCGGTTGATACTGGGATAATCATCCCTAGCGAAATTAGACTAGTACGTTTTCCTTTTATTTCGTTTTGAACTTGTCTTCGAGGTCCTAAGCACTTTTCTTGTCAATTTTATTCGGCAAATTATATATTTTTGCAAATGGATTTTTTTCGATATTATATAAAAATTTGATTTTAGTTTCACGGATTGTATATTGTCGATACCTACTCATTTCGTTTTCACTAATAATTCTATGATAATTTTCGATCATATTATGATGCGAGTTTGTAAATAAATTTGATTTTTCGTAGATGTGGGTTTTTATAACTATTAAAATGAAGACTAATATTGGTATAAAATTTTCCCGATACGTCGGTTTATTTTTCCTTATATTTTTGTTTCCATCTCTTCATACTCTCTCGATTTATCCACATATTTTTAAAATACTTCCTACTTGTATAAGTTTCGGTTCCGATTAATATATATATATATATATACAAATAAAAAAAGACATTAATGATTTTTATAATGTGTATGGAAATGTATACTCTGTTAAATTCCCATAGTCGATCGATAATGTAGCTTTTATTCCTTTGTGTGTGTACGTACTACAATACATTTGAACCTAAAATGTATTGTGCATCTCCTTTTCCAATTATATATCTAGTATCTGATTGTTTTAATATTTATGGGTCCATTTTGTCAATTTGACACACGTATTTAGGCTACATCTAGTTAAATTTAAACTCAATAGTAGTAATCATGTGTTTACCCGGAAAATGAGGGGATTTTCATCTTTGGACACTTTTATAAGGTTCCGATCTTGAAGTATTCTTTTAATTCGACGGACCATCTACAATTCCATTAATAATTTTTTAATACACGGCGTTTCGTTTTAATTATCCATAAAATTGTTAAGTAGAGAGCATAACTTTTATTTACTATAAATATATCGGGGACATCTATTGTTCCCATATAGATATATCAATGACCTCACTATCCTTCTAATATGGCATT
Organism: Pinus albicaulis; assembly: GCA_034641835.2. Taxonomy (NCBI): domain Eukaryota; kingdom Viridiplantae; phylum Streptophyta; class Pinopsida; order Pinales; family Pinaceae; genus Pinus; species Pinus albicaulis. Next base: position 29,691 of record JAXQQM020073157.1, on the reverse strand, counting down.
TATATTGTTCATAATAACATAGAAATCTATTTGGTTCATATTAAATTTAAATTGTTCGATCGTATATTGTTGTGATAGAGTACAGTTTATTGTTGTTACTAAGTTCACGGAACTATAGGATCTAAATTTTGATGTACCAAACATAATTGAGTTTTTATTCTTTCACCATGATTATACGCAGCTTAATAATGCGGATTCATTAAATTCTGATCTTAATAGAGTGAAAAATCTATATATGCTTCTATCCATGTAACATACATTCTGTGGGTAGATTTATATTATAAAAATTAACTTTGAATTATGGGAATAATATGTATCTCCATATTTAGACCATTCCTTGTTTAAATTTTGGTTGATAACTTTACCATAAATTCTATTCCTACAACTATATAGATTTTAGAGATTTATTTCTCCAAATGAAATCTGTTAAATGAAAGGAATAAAATTTTAAAAACATTAATTTCTACTTGCAGCTATAAAATTTTGCACCATTTCATAATATCATTTTTTTAATAAAATTTTATAAAATAAATGTACATACTAGTCACCTATGACAGTCCTTTAACCTTGGGGAACCTTTACCTTGTCTCCATAACTCACCCCCGAGCTGAGATCTTCTCTAAGAATAGACCCCCTCAATCGTTGCGGGTAGCCTATTTAAGTTATGCTTTCCCCAAAACACATTTTCCCGATTACGCATCCATAATTTCGGGATGATTTTATTCATTTGCTAGGCTTCGCTCATTTAGGGACTTTAATTTGCTTTATGCTTTCGACTTTTACCTCTTCCCAACTACTTCCTCATCATTAGAAAATTTAGATTTTTCTTTAATCTAAATTAGAAATAATTCATTTTAAATCTTTTTGAAGGGATTTTGGGAATGTCTTAACCTTTTTCCACCTTTAACTTACTCATGGATGGAGACTTGAATCTCATTTTGTCATCCTAGTCGAGTCATAGTGCGCACATAAATATTCCTTTTTATTTTTCATTAATATTTAATTAAATCCACACCACAATAATTCTCCATTGGGGTCCACTCCCCTTTGAATTTATGTTCAAGTGTCTAACTTGAAAAGCATAGAAACTAGGGTGTTACATTAATATATCAAGTGTCGACTCCTTATTAAAAATTAAATGTATTACACATCTCCTTTATACTTGGAAGTAGAAAGTAACTATGGATAGAATAGAAGTGAAGTTGATATAAAATTGGCAACATTGAAGTGTTCAATTGATATTAATAGCTTTTTAAAATGTTATGTGTCAATTCCATGTTGAGCAAACAATAACATCTTTCTCATATTAAACTTTAGGTGATGGCTGAATTTTTTTGTATATTTTTTAGAACCATTTAAATTAGTATATAAAAATAAACAAAGTAAAAAAAATATATATATATAAAAATTATTGATCATTTTTTCTTTTTTAATTGCCTAGTTAATAATAAATTAACATCACAAAATAGTAATAGTATTAAATACTCAATTTTATGTAAATTAAACATTATATTACTAATAAAAAATACAAAAAGGATTAAGTGTTTTTTAGATCAAATATATTATCATTTTTATTGGGCTCAAATCAATTTCATAAATAATCAACTAAAATAATATATGTATCTAAACAATCGGTGTAAGATCAATGCATTAAATGAAAACTAATTATTATAATAAATCTATTATGATAAATAAAAAAATTATAATTCTTAATATTATTTAATTGTATATCAATATTAAGTTATAATAAATAATTATATTAAAATATTAAAAAAACATAACTTAAAGGAGTTGTCTAACGAGAAGGAGGAATTGTTCGGACGGTTAAAATTGGTCGGAATGGGAGCCAAAAAAATTTCAGAAATTTTATAATAAAAACCATGATTTTTAATCGTGAAAATAGATTCAACACCATCGAAAACCTCTAGGGTACCCAAAATATTAAAATTTGATAACATAACGTGGATTTACAAAAATCCACACCAAATTCTATTAAAATCTTACTAGAATTTCCATAATTTTCAAAGCTAAAAAAACGATCTAGTTGGAGCTACGGTACTTAAATCAGAAAAACCAAACTTAAGAAACCATTTTCAAGTGCAACACAACATATTTATCAAATGCTTTAAACGAAGCATAAAAGTGAAATTTAATTTAGCATTAAGTGGTTGTCCATCGTGGAAATTGTTTGGGTTATAATAATCATGATTGAGTTTCATAGCCTTCTCAATTTATAGGTTGTAACAATCATGATTGAGTTTTCTACCTTCTAAGAGGTTAAAATAAGTTTTAGTTTTTTATTATGTAAATAAATAGTACATATCAACCACATCATATTTAAGCTGCGGAGAGAGGTTACAACATCATTCTAACTGAGTTTCCCTGTCTAATAGACACGGTGAACTACTTCGCATATAGCTGTCGGTATTAAAAAATGAAACATAGTCCAACAATGTTATTTCTCAATACATAAAAAAAAAATTGAAAACATAAAAAGACATTAAGAGTTGAAAAATGTTGTTCCAACCATGAAAATAATCGGACCATAATACAGTTAAGACTAATGACATAAACAAAAACGAGTGTTGAGCTTGTGAGATAATATGCATTCACTATAAAAGATGCAACAGAAACGAACAAATCCCTGATCATGCGTAATGTGTTGTTTAGACTCACTTGAACTAGCTTGAAAAGGTCACAGCTCCATAAGAAAAGACTAGATATCTTGTAGTGAACCACTTTCAGGATCTTGTTAGTCCGGTCCTTTAGTGATTCAGACTCGCCTGCAAAAAGTGAAGAAACTAATAAGAGATCGTCATATCATATTATACAGATAAAGATAAGTTTTACACTTGGCAAAATTATTTAAAAAATGAAAATATATATAATTCAGTTTTAAACCAAATACACCAGACGCTGAGAATAGGTATGAGAGTGAATTTAACTATATATATGGAACCACAAGCTGAGAATAGGTATGAGAGTGAATTTTATATATATGGAATCAGTAAGTAGTTTCGTGTTCACTCACGTGCTCGTATGCTCGGTAAATTCACAGGAATTTGAAAACCTTTTCCTATAATATTTTATTTTATTTACATAGGTAATCAAGTTGTTTTTAACCTGAAAAATTTTTGGTTATCACAAGTTCAATTATTCTAAAGGTTTATTATTTTTATTACATTAATTATTAGTAATTACATTAATTATTAGTAATTGCATTGGATGTTGTAAAGTGAACGTTCTAAGACATAAATTTGAGAAAATTGTGACATATAAATAAAAAATCATGAATAAAAACTTTCCAAATGTCTCAATTGAATACTTTCTTCCACCATTTATACAATCAATGCATAAAAATGCATAAATTAAAGGTTCAATCACAATTTTCTAGAAAACTCAATCAAGATTATTATAGCCAATAAATTTTCATAAAAAAAACAGCCACTTTATTCTTAATTAATTGTCACTTCCTGCATATTTTAAAACATTTGATAATTCAAACATATATAAATATGCGAAGTGTGCATGAATATGGTGTAAATTGAACTAAGAGGAATATTATTTTGTAAACCATTTTAAGTTCTAATCTATGGAATTTAGAGGAATCAGATTTGAGGAAAATTTTTGCACCTATAGTTATTCTTGGCCTAGGATGGTTACAACATTTCAATGGTGTGTTTGCTTAGTATGAGGAATATATGTAATTCTTTTCACTATCAACATAAAATTGATATATAACATATTAAGCACTTATCATGCCTTGGAGGATCAAAATTTAAAAGAAAATTTTACAACTCTGAATATTTGATCTCTTCCTAATTCAAAATGAATCCCAAAGTTAAAATAAATTTACACTAATAAAAATATATAATTTATATTTAGCTACATTAAATTAACAAACTAGAGTGATTAAATTAATTCTCTTATTATCTTACATTTACATGACACTTTTTGCAATTTCTTCCAATAATAAACTTTATATTATCTTTAAATTATTTTCTAAGAATTAATAAAAAAAAAAAAATCTTTATATATCTCTTTTCAACTGTCTCCATTTATTTATTTATGTTGAAACAAAATCAATTTTTTATTATTAAAAAAACAACAAAACATCAAAAACAACACAACATCAGTCAAATATCAAAATCCTCTTTATCACGTAAGATGCTTAATCCTTAATCACCATATCTATTATCCATATAGTATGACCTATCCTCTCTTCTTTTCAATCAAAATCCTATGCAGATTTTATTGTTCGTCGCATTACATTTGCGGTTTGCCACGTTCTCATCCTTGCCACTTACTTTCCTCGCTCTTCCATACGCAATGGAGAAACCAAATGTCTTCGGGGTCTAAATGGCTATGGCGGAGAGTGATGTTATATAGTGACCCTATGGTGCGAAAGCAATGTACACCACCATGACTTTGCACATAAAATCCAACTGTCCAGGTGCTTCGATTGACGAGCCTTATATTCATTTTGACCCACAATATAAATTGTATGGAATGTGCTCTCATATCATTCGACCGCCGCCAAACGGAAGTGGGTGTTTTTGTAAACTTTACGGGTAGGATGCATTATTCAAAAAGAGTTTATATGGAGTTTACAATAATCAGTACCCACCACACCGTATGCGAGGGTTTTCACATAGAAAGCTGAGGACCAAATAAAAATAAAAAATTAATTTAGCTTTGGGTTGGTTTAGGGATTTTTTTTTACTACTTACATCCATTTATTCGGCGAAAACGTATCCGGCTCTAATTGCCTTACGGGTTGTTATTGCCTCATTTTCCGTTGGTAAAGGGTGTCTTACGGGTTGCTATTATGCCCTTTTTAGATTATGAGGAAATTGATACTCGGCGTCAATGAAGCGGTGGTCTTTGTTTATTATTGTGAGAAATTACTAAACATTCTCTCTAATTTCTTCAAGTATTCTCTTTACTTTCTTTATGATCTTCATTTGAAGACAACATTTTATCATTTGATTCATTGAGTCTTCTTTGGAGTTTTTTTCTCTATAGGAAGAAGATTGCATGGCTTCTAAGCCTTAATTTGTTTTCCTTTTTACGCCGGTTTTGAGAGCCGAAGTTTTGTAGGTGTCTTGTTTGATGCAAGAGCGTCAAAGTAGTATTTTCATAATTACAGGTGTTGAATCCAATAGAATCACCTACTTTCGAGTTGATTTTTTAGCTAGTCTTTACTAATGTTAAGTTCTATACGAGATCGTACCAAAAGTATAATCTTCACTCGATATGTGTAAGAGTAAAAACATATCCTGAAGTTGACCTTCTCATCCAAATCACACCAAAATCGGGGAATCAACATATACGCAAACAAATTCACTACTTCTATTATAAGTGATACGGTAATCACTTGTGCCTCTCCCGGATCTCGACACCCATTTCACTGTGACCCGGTGTTCTTTTCTTGGATTTTCCATATACCTTCGGCAACCCCAATGCCATGTAGGCGAAATATGCGGTCGTGTACAAACCATCACCGCCCATCAAACAACCTACTACATTTGGCATATGGAATTCGAGACATATATTCCTTTTATTCATTTGTGTTAGGACATAAACTTGAAGAAAGCTTAAAATGGGAAGCTAAAGGTAAAAACGAACTACATTATTCTTCTAAACCTCAAGAATGTTTCTCCAATATACGTATTTTGTGATAGCCACAACTTATCATTGCACTCCTATCTACGAAAATATCCATGCCCAAAATATGTCTTGTTGCTCTAGATCTTTTATATCAAACGTCCTAGCCATGCGAGCCTTTTACCTTTGTTGATCTCTGTTATGATTTTTTTCCTTCTAAAAGCATATCGTCAACATACAACGATAAGATAATGAACATGCCATTACTCAATTTCTTAAAGAAGTAAACACAATGATCATATTTACTTCTTATATAATTTTGACTCATCATGAAAGAATCAAATTTCTTGTACGATTGTCGAGCGGCCTTGAGACCATACAATGATTTCTTGAACACGGACAAATTTCTTGTTGTGATTTTGAACAAGCCCTTCCAATTGTTCCATGCAAATCTCCTCTTCTAAATCTCCATGTAAAAATGTAGTTTTAACATCTACTTGTTGTAATTCTAAATCTAGTAAAGCAACTAATGCTAACACAATCCAAATTGAAACAATTTTTTACAGGCGGTGAAAATATCTCATGAAAATCAATTCTGCTTTACGAGAAAAACCTTTTGCGACCGATCTCGATTTGTACACATCCTTGGTATCATCAACACCCTTTTCAATTTGTAAACTCTTTTACATCCCATGATTTCTGTCTTTAGGGAAGTTCACGGATCCCGCATGGCATTCTTGTCTAATGCCTTCATCTCATCCTTCATAGCCTCTTTCACTTATTCTTGTTAGAACCTTCTGTAATACTACATTAGCACAAGGTTCATCATCATTAGCGGTTAAAGCAAGCGAGTAACATAATCATCATACCTTTTAGGAGGACGTCGATTCTCGTGGACCTTCTTAAAGATGTTTAGTTCTTCATAATTCTTAGATTATTATCTGTAGGAACTTATTCATGATTTGCATCTAAAACATGTTCATGATTTGCATCTAAAACTTGTTCATGATCTGCACTATCATCGGTATTTGTTGGTTTGAAGCTGAATATGTTGAATATTAGGTACATTTTCTGTTCTAATTTATCATCCTCATCTGGATTATGGTGAAGATTCATTGAACCCAACATCTCTTTGTTAACGATGATCTTGTGAGTAGTAGGATCCCCATAACATGTATCCCTTAGTCCCATCACCATGTCCAACAAAGATATATCTTTTTGATTTAGAATCTAATTTAGAACACTGATTTTCGGAACTAGAGCATATGCATCACAACCAAAAAATTTCGGTTTAGAATAATCACGAGGATGACCTTTCCATGCCTCTTAAGGAATTTTGCATCCTATTGCGGTTGATGGTGATCAATTTATAAAATAGCATTTTGTAGAAACCGCTTCTATCCACAATTCATACATAAATTGGCGTTACTAAGCATACTTCTTGCTCTCTCTTAGAGAGTCCTGGTTCATCGTTCAACGACTCCATTTTGTTGCGGAGTATATACGGTAGTTCTATGCCTTTCGATCCCGGCTTCTTTGCAATAATTATCAAATTCCTTTGAAGTAAACTCACCACAATTGTCGATTGTTAAACATTTAATGGTTCTTCCGGTGATTTTTTCAACTCTAATGTATCTCTGTTATTTGAAACACAGTGAACACATCGAGACTTCTTCTTTATCATATAGACCCACACTTTTCTAGAGAAATCATTAATAAAAGATACAAAATATGACGATCCTCCATATGGGGTGTAGGAGATGGACCCAAAACATCAAAATGGATATAATCAAGGATTCATTACTAGTATGTTTTCAATTTTAAACTTATGCTTGCTTTGTTTCACTAGACAATGTTTGCAAAAATCTAACCCAAACCGATTTTAAACTAGGAAGTAACTTACGATCGGATAAAAATTTTAATCCTCTTTCGCTCATATGGCCCAACCTTTGATGCCATAGATGAATAGAATTACGCATTGTTTTTAGATCTTGTAGAAGCATGATCGACTCACATTCTTTCTTCTAGCGAAAATATTTCCAACCTTCTTTGATTTCATTACTAGTAAAATTCCTTTATAAACTTTCATTACTCCACCTTGAATAAAGGTTTTATATCCATTTGTGTCTAGTACTCCTAGTGAAATGAGGTTTTCTAAGTTCAGGCACGTGTCTTACATCGGTTATTATTTTATTTGTCCCATCGAACATTTTTAATACGGATGCTTCCAATTCCCACGATATTACACGAGACATCCCATTTCCCATGTAAACCACTCCATCATTGATTAATTTATAAGATTTAAACCACTCTCTATGAATGCACATGTGATTTGGCCTTTTGAGAATCTAACAGCAAATGTTGATCATGATTAGACAAACTAGGCGATAACTTAGCATCACTCATACAGAAACGGATGGGAACTTTGTGTCTGTCATTGTTTGCTTCTTTCTTCTTTGTCGAAGAGTCTCCTTTGGATATTTCTGTATCTTCCAATAATCCTTCTTCAAATGTCTAGATTTGCCACAAAACCAACACTTTGTCTCTTTTTCCTTTCGATTTTGACACGAGTTGTTCTACTTACTTGAAGTGTCTTTCTTTGAATAAACCTCTGAGCATCATTAGCCACGATGTGAGGTTTACGAATTTGACCTTTTCCTTGTTTCTTTAGATAACAAAGCTCCAACAACATCATCAAATTCAAGGGTTTTTGATGAACTAAGACTTATAGAAGTAACAAAATGATCCCATGACTCGGGCCACGAGCATAATAAAGTTACAACTTTATCTTGATTCAAATTTTACTTCTATACTTTCTAAGCTTTGCTGAAGTATTAAAGGTATTCAAATTATCAATACTTGATGTACCTTCCTTCATGCCTTATTTATGCAAGTTTGTCTTTCGGGAGAATCCTATTCGTTAAGGATTTTGTCATGTACAACTTTGCAAGCTTTGTCCTAGGCTTGAAGAGCATTTTCTCGGACACGATGTTAGACAAAACATCATCTACAGAAACTTCTGTCCGAATGTCGCTCGGTGCTACTGTCATCCATGTCACTCCATTCGTCGTACGCCATGGCGAAAGACTTTGTAGCTTTGCCCAAAGCGCCTTCGCGGCCTTGTTGTACGAGTAAATCGTGCATCTTCACTTTCTAGATCTAAAGTTGTTTTTCCCATTGAACTTCTCGATCTCAAATCGAGCACTTTGATTACATTTTAGTAACTTGGGTCAAAAATCTCCAATTTCGAGAAGGAATTAATTTTGATTAAAAAATGCCCTTTGCATGATAAAAAATGCCCTTGATAAAAAAAAAATGCCTTAGGCCCTTAATAATAGCATATATGTAGGCATTATTATAATAATCGTTTTTTTAAATAACTTTCAATATAATCGATTTTTTTTAACCATTCAAATCGATGTACTAATACACATCAATTTTTAAATACACAATTGCATTAATACTTCAATGAAAATCGATTGTAAAGAATGGCATATAAAAAAATAAATTGATTTTAAAATTTAATTCACCGTTCAACGATGTCGAGGCTCACAGTCCACCGCACATGGTAATGGTTAGCACGACCTTCATAGTTCAAAAAATCCACCGTATAAACTCACCGCACCATATAAATCAATAAATGTTTTGTGCGATTGACCACCGGTTCAACGCGCAGCGGCTCTCGGATTTCTGGGTCTTATATGGGAAAACTACCATCCCACACTTTGCCGGCCAACCAGGCCGGTGAATGACACAAAAATCAGAGATAAAACCACGACAACGTATTTATGCTAACACGGTGGCTTACACAACCAAGACTAACAGACTACCGCCATTCCGACCTTCACCGATCGGCTTGTTGCCCAATCTTTGATGCACGCCAACAACTTTCCAATGCTCACGGCTCGGTCCATGACTCACGAAGCTATGAACTTAGCCCTCAGCCTTTGGTGTCAACTCGGCAGCGCACAACTATGAATGAACAACTCACGGCTTGGAAAAATCGGTGGCCCACACTCAAACTCGGTCCGTTCGCGGTCTCGGTCCACGCGACTTCTTTGGGCGATGGCTTGACACAGCATTCCACACGACAATTCCTGTAAACATACATCTTTAAACCAAAAGCACAAACTACAATGTGCTTACCGGGAGAAGAATACGCTACTCACACGCGACAAACCCGGCCTCTCGGCCTCTCTGTCACGAGCGGTAGACTCAACGCACGTACCAGCTCAACAACATAAGCTGCGATACCAATTGTAGGAGCAAAAATTCACGAGCGAAAACTAAATAATCACACACGAGCGTAAACAAACATAAAGACACGAGAGATTTAACGTGGTTCACCCAACCAATCTAGTCTATGTCCACCAAACGGAAGACGTAAAATCTCATTCGGCAAAAGAGAATACAACAACAAAGTTTTTCATACGCATCTCTTCCACTCACCTCATCCCTCATGCTCATTTGCCTCTACGGGCTTACATTCTATAGATGGGAGTAGAAATTGAATCATAAATTCACTCACAACAAAATAGGATGCAATAGCGCACATCGGGATTAGATAGAGTCAATTTAGCAACAAATCCCTCTTGTTGTCACATTCTGTGAGATTTTCTCCAAAATTATTTAAGAAATCTCAACAAATATTTCATTTCTTCCCAGGATTCATATTCGACGAAGATAATTGAAGGCACCGAATAAATTGGAAAAGGAAAATTCACATTTCTTCAAAAAATGAAATGGAAAGAAGTTTCAGTACTTTTAGATAAATTTAATATGGAATGAGGAAAAATTTCTTTGTTAAGTAGTATCTAATGTGTATGGAACGGGGGTTTATCCATTTACGAAATTAACTAAGTTGCTTTAAAAATTTCTATCGCAATTTTTTGTTGTTGTAAATATGATAGGCCCATTCTATTGACTATTTATCTTTAAAGCGAGTTACAAAATTAGATATTTCGGATCTAGCCAAAACTGCTTGAAGAACGGAGTACGGTAGCCCATCTGAATGCATGAAACGCGTTCCAAAACTGAAAGAGTTTCATTGTTCTATATCCTTCATGAGCTAACTGCTCCAAAATATTACTATCTAACTGCTGACTTTGTTTCTTAATTATATACAGTAATCCTAAAAAAATTCAACAAAACAGTAAATAAAGTATTTAACCATCTGAACTTGAAACAGGAGCAGGGTCTTTAACAGTAGACCCGGGCATATCCACTTGTTGCAACTGTTGTAATTGTTTTTCCATGCGGGCTACTCTGTCATCCAATCTGTTCATTCTGTCTGCTGCCTGGTATTGGGTTATTTTGATATGAGAGAGCTGGTCCTGCATATCCTCCAGCTTGTCCATAATTCTAGCTTCCATCTTTGATGCATCCATGCTTTGCTTTCCCGGGGGGAAGCTTTGCATGGCTTTTGCTAACAGACATTTCATAGTCCAATATGTATGAATAGTTTGCTGAAACAGAGAGAGGCGTCCTCGGGTATTGGTTGGATCATTGATGAAATCTAGAATTTCTTGTTCTGCTTCATTATCCTCTGGTTCAACTTGAATCTCCCTTTCCCATCCCCGGATTTCCTGTCGGGTCTTGGAGGGGTTCCCTTTAACATAGCTATCTACCAGTGTTTCCACCATTTCCTGGGTAGATTTCCGGCCTCTTTTCTTTGGCATTGGTTCTGCTTGCATTAACTGCTTCCCTTTCCCAGACTGAGAGGCTGCACGGCGTTTCCCCATCCTTTCCTGATTATGAAACTGTAACATAAATATATAGCAGACTTTAGTTAAAGCCCGATTCCATTCATTTTTCCAAATTACAATACCTTCTGTCTGGATATGGTAACGCATACTGCCACTGCCTGTGGCCACACTACTAACAGCATAAACATAGACATACTGCCTACCATTATTGTTTTTATGAACAGGCTCTGTGTTAACCTCCCTATTCTATTCCATGAGGGCGGAAGTCCTGGGAATCACATTCAAAACAAAACTGAGGGTCCTAAGCGTAATAGGCAAAGGGAGCAAGGACGGGGCACTATTCACGACCGAGGCCAGTATATGAAAATCATTCCTGAGCCTATAGTTTGGTTCTCTGAACAGAGGATGTATCCTTAAATGAGCATTACAATACTTGATTCCTTCACTACGACTCAGAACCATATCTATCGACCTTAACGTTAAGAAATTTATAAAAACAACCATATTCATGACCGGACTGGCTGTAGAAACAGGAATTATGAACTCCCTACTCGAACTACTGGCATTATGGTTTAAAGGTGAGCCGACCCTAACCTTTACCCTGCTATTAACACTACAGACATTATCCCAGCAATTCCCCTTCATATGGAAGGTGACAAGCTTGTTACCAGCCTTGGGGATGCGAGTTATGCCTTGCCAGGCGGCCGCCTGGTTGCATGGGTCGCGAAAACAGGGTTTCACTATCTTTTGAGTAGGTAAACCATAATCAGAAATTACATTACCAGTACAATCTATCCAATTATACCACCGACGATTCTGGGCAAGAGCAAGATTATCCATATTCATAAGAAGGAAGAGGTTATGAACATACCGCCACCCAGTCGATTTATCGAACAGAGCCTCGCTTCGCGTTCTCTCCTTCTGCCTTACTCCAGCGTTTGCATGCAATAAGCAGAGCAAGGCCGCATGGAGGGGGTTAAAGAAGAAACTTACCATGCAAGAGTGAGGCTGTCCTCCGACTGACAGCACAGCCTGGCTGATCTGAGATCTCATTATACTTCGCTCGTTCCTATCCTGGCTTTGGCTGTGATCCCAATGGCCCATTATTAACTTGACATGCTTCGTACTAGATCCCACCGTCATCGTTGCTATGGTCGATGCTAGTTTGCCAGGTGTTCACCCCGATCGGGGGTCTGAAGATCCTTATTTACAATCACTTGGAGGGGCTATAATTCAACCTCCCAGATTGCATCTATGGGTCGAGCATCGACTGATCTATCAGTATTCTTGCATCCCCAATTTGCTAGGTAATCTGCAGCTGCATTTCCTTTCCTCTTGATATCTTTTGGCACCATGTATTGAATCCTCTTCAACAAATGACTTATTTCTTGAATGAGACCTTCTGTCCTCCAACTTTGGGTTATTTTCTCCCAAGGTGTTCCTTGTTGCAATTTCCGGAGAATATTTGTTACAAGGGCGGAGTCTCCTTCGATTATAAGTTTATGATAATTTTCACGGATTGCAATGATAATACCTTGTTGAACTGCAGTTAATTCAGCTTCATTGTTCGTTGCATGGCCCAGGTCTAAAGCATAAAACCGGCATACAGTCCCCTGCGAATTGCGAAAGATTCCCCCTGCTCCTGCCTGCCCCGGATTGCCTTTAGAAGCTCCGTCATAATTTAGCTTAATGAACCCTGATTGAGGGGGTGTCCAATTATCATCGGTAGTTTCTCTCGGCGGTCTGAACTTCCATAAGTGCTTATATAACATTTGGGGTTTCAGATTTAAATATTCAAGAATTTGGACTTCAAAACCTACCACTTTCCAATCTTCGTCTGTCCAGCTTTCACTGAGGATGGTTTCTCGAATATTCTCAATGGTTCTTTGCCAGATGTGTTGTATTGGAAGCTTTATGTCTTTAAAAATTCTGCTGTTCCTTTCTTTCCATGTGTTCCATATGAGGAATCCAAATGAGAGGTTCCGTGCTCTGTTGACCACTTGGCATTGAAATTTACCTTTTTTCCATTTCTTGATTGTCTCTATTATGCTGGTGTTATCTTTGTCCGTTTGTCTGAACAGGTTTTCCAGTTTTTGCCACTGCTGTTGCACAAATGGACAGGAAATGAGGAGATGGTCTGTCGTTTCCTGCTCTTCTTGACATAGGGAGCATCGAGAGGGACCTATCATTCCTCGTTTTTGAAGGTTCTCCCAAGTCAAAATCCTGTTGTGGATGACCAACCATATGAAGTACTCTACTTTTGGCCAGTGTTTTAATGCCCAGATTTTTTTCCACAATGGTCTGCCTGCCTGAAGGCCTTGTTGAGATTGAATCATATAGCCTTCTTTTATTGTGAATAGTCCTTTTGTCATATATCCCCATCTAAGTATGTCTGGTCCTCATGCTTTCCTAATTTTCCGGGTTTTAAGTTCCTTAGCTAAGTTGCCCCATTGCTGGGTTTCTGGAGCTGTCGACCATGTAGTTTTGTCTTTCCATTTCCTCCACTGATCTGGATTGTTGTGGTGCCAATAATGCTGTAGAAGTCGTTGGTTGGGATTAATTGTAAACAAGAAAATTTCGCCCAAATCCAGTCTGCTGAATAGTTTTTCCCTCTGTTGCCAAGAGTCTTCCCAGAAAAGCGCTGTGCCACCATCCTTGATCTCCCAAAAGCTGTGTGACCTTATTAAATATCTGTTGAGTGCTGCTAGAGTCCAGATTGGGGATCCTTTGGGTGTAATGTCTGTCTTTAAGCGGCCTGATATGGTTTGAGGCATGTCATATTTGATTGTCCAAATAGTCTTCCAGAGATCTGTGCCTCCCTGCACCCATCTCCACCATAGCTTTGCTCCCATCACATTATTTAAGATAGACGGATCCCTTAGGCCCAATCCACCTGTCGCTTTTGATTTTAGTAATTTTTCCCAGGAGAGGAGAGCCCATTTCCTATTAGCTTGAGCTCCCTGCCATAAGAATTTTTTGAATTTCCCTACCAATTTTGAACAAATTCCTTTTGGGCATGCTCTTGCAGACAGTTGATAAATCGGTAGAGCTTGCAGCACTGTCTTTAAGAGGATGAGTCGTCCTGGCGCATTTAATGATCTGAATGCCCAGTTCTGAATCCTATTGGTTACTCTCAGTATGGTGTCCTGCCAATCAGCTATTCGGCTTGGTCCAGGATGCAGATTCATTCCTAGATATTTCATTGGAAATGATCCATGTTGGAATCCCAGTGTTCTAGCAAGAAAGGTCTGACTCTCTATTGGACAGTTAAAGAAATAGACATTCGATTTACCATTATTCACTTCTGTCCCTGAAGCTGCCATGAACATATTTAGAATTTTTTGAATTGCTTTACATTCTTTCAAGGTTGCCTGACCAAACAATAAAACATCGTCTACAAATTGCTGGTGAGTCAATGAGAGGTTCGGTCCCCACAATTTCAATCCTTGTAATTTTCCTTCTACTAAATGCGCTTTGAGGAGTCTGCCTAGGCCTTCAGCTGCTATTATAAATAAGAATGGGGAAAGAGGATCCCCTTGGCGTAGACCTCGGGAGCTCTGAAAAGGGGTTGTCGGACTGCCATTAACTAAAATTGAATAGTGGGCAGAAGTCATGAAAGATCTCAGCCATTGAATCCATCGTTCTTCAAAACCAAAAGCTCTTAATACCTGCATCAGATATTGCCAACTTATGCGATCATATGCTTTCGATAGATCTAACTTAATAAGCAGACCTCTTCGTTTATCAGTTTTAAGTGAGTGCATGGCTTCCTGAGCTATGATTATACCGTCAAGGATTTGTCGTCCTTTCACAAAACTTGTCTGTTCCGGGGAAATGAGAGTAGGCAATAAAGGTTTTAGTCTATTTACCATGATAGTTGAGATAATTTTATAAATAAAATTGCATAGCGCTATTGGCATAAACCATTCTGCTGTATCTGCCTCTTTGTGCTTAGGGATAAGAGTGATAAAGGTTGCATTCATTGCTGCGTATACCGTTTTTAATCTGCGTGATTCCTCTACCACTTCCAAAATGTCTGGGCCCATGAATGGCCAAGCTGATATGAAGAATTCGCTCGTGAATCCGTCTGGTCCCGGAGCTTTGTTCTTGGGCAAGTTCAAGACAACCTCCTCCACCTCCTTTAGCGTTATTTCTCTTAACAAAGCCAAATTTTGCTCTCTAGTGATAAGTGTTGGGATATGAGCTGTAATTTTTTCAATGGCTGTCTGCCGATTAGGTTGGGGTTCTATGAGTCGATCTCTAAAGTGATTCACTAGCTCCTCCTCTATGTCTTCATGTTTTATTTTCCTTTCCCCATTGGCCGTTTTCAAAGAGAAAATTCTGTTATGCTGGCGGCGTTGCAACATGGTGTTATGGAAGAACTTTGTGTTGCGGTCTCCTTCCTTAAGCCATTGTATCCTCAACTTTTGTTTCCACAAGATCTCTTCTTGTTTGCGTCTCTCTTCTTGTTGACTGAGTGTGGTACCTTCTTCAAGCACAAGTTCTGGCATTCGGCCTTGTAGAATTATTTGCTGCTATATTTCCTTCATTTTTGCTGTTAGTTGGATTTGTTCCTGATGTATATTCCCAAATTCATCTCTGTTCCATTTCTTTATTTCCTCCTTTAATTGTTTTAGACGAAGTTGAAAGGAATGCATTTTGTTTGGCCCTCTTATTTGTATTGTGCTCCACCAGTTTTTTATTTTATCCATGAAGCCCGGGTCTCTTAGCCAGAACTGTTCAAAACGAAAAAGTCGGTTATGAGGGCTTGCCTTGGCATCCACTTCTAGTCGGATTGGCCAATGATCTGATCCCAAAGTTGGAAGGATTGCTGCTTCAAAGTACTTGTCCTGACTTATAAAAGCTTCTGAGGCGAGAAAGCGATCCAGTCGAGATGCTACCTGGAATCTTTGTCCTATTCTGTTATTCCATGTAAACTTCCCATTGATCGTTGGGATATCAACTAGCCTTAGGTCTGTTATTAGATCTCTGAAGAGTATCATATCAGGGTCTTCCCTTCTTATACCTCCTTTTTTCTCTGATAAGTCCGAGATCATATTGAAGTCTCCACCTATCAACCAGTACTGTGCATCATGTAATGTTTTTAGTGTGCGTATACTCTGTACAAAAGCCGCTCGCTCTCCTGGAATTGGGGGTCCGTATACTGCTGATATGAGAATTCTTTCTTCTGCTCCTATTTGTCTGAAGGTTGCTGTTAGAATCCTAGGTAGACTGATCCACCCATCTGTAGTAATTTCAGCTGTATTCCATAAGATTGCTAGGCCGCCTGAAGTGCCTACTGAATCTATGGCCATTGCTTGGTATTGCAATTTTAAAGACTGGATTATTTCTTCTAGTTTGTGTCCTGTTACCTTTGTTTCTTGAATGAGCATGACCTGTGGTTTTTCCTCTTGCAATCTCTTCCTCAAGTTTCTCTGTTTCCCCTTACTATTGAGACCCCTTATGTTCCAAGAGAGCACTTTCATTATGCGTGTTTAGGGATTTGTTGAAACACCGTTGTTAACGGCATTATCCTTCCTGTATTTATCAGAGATTCACCTACTATTTGTATAGATTCTTGCAGCGTTCTACGTCCTCTTTTTTTTGCTGGCTTTGGAGGTACTGGCTTCTTACCTGATGTTTGTTCTTTTTCTTGACTTTCTTTCCGGGCCTGTACTGTGAGATAATTCTCAAATGTCTCTTTATACAGTTTCTTTTGATCTTCTGGGATGAAACGGTCATCAAGATTCCTCCATTCAAACAGCAGCCGTTTCATCAATTTTTCTTCTGCACTCAAATCTTCTTTGGGCTGCTCCACCTCCATTGGGGTCAGTTCTGGCGTTTCCTTTTCTTCCTGGGTTTCTGTCTCCTGTCCAGCTTTCCGTTTGGATGACTGCGGTTTTTGGTTCTCTACTACATTCCCTTCTGGTTTACCGTCTTCTTCATTTTCGAGCATTGTCGATTCATCTTCCTCTTGCGCTGCTATTGCCTCTCCTTCCTTCTGTAGGACCTCATACCTGTTTACTGTAGCCGTTTTTTGAAGGTTTTGCTTTGTTGCTAATCCTGGTCCATTATTCTTTGCTCTTGGAGGTCTTCTGCGGGAGCTAATTGTTATGAACCCATCCTCTGTTTGACGATTTTGCTCATCTGATCCGTTTGCTTGGTGTGGTTGCTGTTGCGCTTCATTTAGGGGACAAGATTTGTACAGGTGGCCATATTCGTGACAACGTCTGCAGCAAAACGGGATATGTTCATAATCTAAAAGCTGTAGCCACACTTTTCCTTCATATTCCAGTTCTATCATCTCAGGCAAGGGCTCAGATATATTCATGTACACGCATATTCTTGCAAACGATGTGTAACGTCCATGGGCTGTGGACTCTGCTATTTTAACAAAGTTACCTAATGAATTGCCTATTCCCTCCAAAATTTCAGGGTCCCAAAAATCAATGGGCAGCCCGAATAACCGAACCCAAACAGGAGCTGCCAGAAACTGCTCTTGTTCTGGGTTGTAACATTCCTCCCATTGGCGTAGGAAGAGCCCCGCATTGCTGTAGAAATAGGGGCCTCCTTCAAAAATGTGTTCTTTATCATTTAAGTTTGAAAAAATAACTGTAAAAAATCTTTTGGCCCCAAACTTTAGATCAATGTGACCCTTGGGCTGCCATTTTATTTGAATCCATTTTAATAAATCTTTCTCCGAAGGCCAAATACCTATAAAATTACAGATCAGAGAATGATTCTTCATATAGTGTCTATATTCATCTAACTTTGATGTAGGAATCACAAACCTCGGCTTCTTGGTTTCCCTCGGTAGACATTGACCCTTCATTTTTGCTTGCCAATCTGCTCCTAGAACAGGGCCTGTTCTTTGTTGTGCCGTTGCCTGGTGGTCTGGATGCGGCACATGGTCACCGCTGGTGACATTCCTGTACGTGGGTGTCGCCCCCCCTCCAGAGGAGGCAGCCATCACTCAGAGCTTGGCCGCCGATGCGGCTCCCTGTCGTGCCCTTCCTTGCTTGTCCTGTCCGCGCTCTCCTCTCAAACGCTAGTTCCGCGCTCTCCTCTCAAACCATCGTAGATTAACGTATTATTAATATCCATGTGATTATTTGTTTTTCCACATTTAAGATCTTATTTCATAAAATGATGCATGGTTATGCATTTCACTCTTGTTTCTTACAATTGTTCTAGATTGAAAATTGTTTACTTTAGTTAATTTTATTTATGTCATGACTTTTTAGAAACATCCGTTTATTATCATTAACATTTTCCAAATATTTAAATAACTTCAATAATCTTAAAATTGTTTTATTTTACAAAAGCTTAAACTTAACATAAAATTGACTTAAAATTGTTTTATTTTACAAAAGCTTAAACTATAATTTTAAAATTAATAACTTAATTAAGAAAAAAAAATATTCATATTGAAATAGAAATTCCCTCTCTTATTAGATATCAACAAACTTGAAATCATTCAAGGCAAAATATACAAGGCAAATACTAAATGCAATCATTATACTTATTATCACATATTAAATATTAAAGAATAATTGACCTCATTGACTATGAAGGCCTATGGTCATGATGAATATGATGTCTACTGGCATGTTGGGAATGATCCCTATAGTTCAATATGGACATGGAGGACTTATGGAGATGTTTTTCAAAAATGGTTGTCATCTCTATGTTCTATGTTTTGGATGGAATTTTTAAAATATATTTACGAGGCATGTTTACTCAAAATTTAACATGTTCACATATTTTGAAATTTTTAAAATATATTTTCCAAGGCAAATTTACTCAAAATTTAACAAGTTCACATATTTGAATTGTGAAAAAAAAAAAAATGATGATTTCACATTTTTCCAATCGTTTATGCGTCCGAGTGATGTAGGCTATGCCCAACCAATTCAATTGCTCTATAGGAAGCCTGGAAGACCGTTTAACTGAGGTATTGTTTTTTTTTCTATTCACGGTGAGACTCCTTAAATGGTAAGTCATTCTGAGGTATTGTTTTTTTTTCTATTCACGGTGAGACTCCTTAAATGGTAAGTCATTCCGACATGTTCAGAAATAACACAGCACCATACTTCACTGTCAAACTGAGTTATTCCCAATTTTTTTTTTTCCTTCCAATTCACAGCGACGTTCCTTACACGGTAAATGATTTCCGACATTCTTAGGAATAAACGAACACCATACTGCAGGTACCTAACATTTCAAACCCTCGGAACCGTGGAAGCTTTGAGCACGCGACCGTTTAACTGTAAAATCCGATCATGAGAATTACTTACATGATAGGTCATTTCTGACATAATGAGGAATAACCCACCACATACCTAGCATTCCGATTGTTGAAAAGTTGCGAAGATCGCCAAGGAATGGATAACATTCCAATTATGAAGAAGAATTTCTAAAGACCATGACGAATTTAGTCCGCGGCGGTAGCCTGAACGGTAGTCGTCCCGTACCGCACAAGTGCTATCGACGATTAAGACGATGGTGGATTGCGAAACACTAGTAAGTTATAATTGATTATGGCTAAATATGTTAAAGTTATGGTTAAGAGCGTTTATTATGATCAACATGTAGTTGATTAAGGATGACTATGGTCCATATCTAATTATAGTTGACTATGATTGATCATGAATGACTATAGCTCACCATGGTTGTTCATGTTTTATCATAGTTGATCATGGTTGACAATTGTAAATCAAAGTTTACCCTAAACAACCATAGTTAACTATGGTTGACTAGTTGACAAACTATATTTGACTTAGTAAGTTTTATGTCAATCTAGTAAACATAATAGACCTAGGTCAACGTAGTAAACCTACTAAACATATAATGTCAACTTAGTAAAACTAGGCCAACCTAGTAAATATAATAAGCTTAGCTCAACGTGGTAAACCTAATATGCAATGTTCATTATCAACTTAGTAAACCTAGGTCCACCTAGTAAACCTAAAAAATATAATAAACATAATAAACCTAGGTCAACCTAGTCAACCTAGCAAACCTTGGTAAACCTAGGTCAAACTAATCAACCTAAGTAAACCTAAGTCAACTTTGTCAACCTAGTAAACCAAAGATAATAAACTTAGGTCAACCTAGGTAAACCTAGCAAATCTAAGTCAACTTAATAAACCTAATTCAACCTAATAAATCTAGTAAACCTATTAAACTTGTTCAACTTAGTAAAACTAGGTCAACATAGTAAACTTAAGTTAACCTAGTAAATCTAGGTAAACCTAATAAACCTAGGTCAACATAATAAACTTTGGTCAACCTAGTTAATCTAAGTGACCTAGCTAACCTAGCAAACCTTGTAAACCTAGGTCAACCTAGTCAACCTAATTAGCCTAGCAAACCTAGGTTAACCTAGTAGATCTAATAAACTTAGTAAATGTAGGTCAACTTGTTAAGCTTAGCAAACTTAGATCAAACTAGTAAGACTAGATGAACCTAATAGTCAACTTATTAAACCTAGTAAAGCTAGTAAACTTATGTGAACCTAATAAACCTAGTAAACGTGTGTTAACCTAATAAATCTAGTAAACATAGGTTAACCTAGTAAGCCTAGGTCAACCTAGTAAGCCTAATAAATCTAATAAACCCATGGGTTAACCTAGAAAACTTATGCCAACCTAGTCAACCTACTAAATTTAGTAAACCTAAAAAACCTAATAAACTTAGGTAAACCTAGTTCAACCTAGTAAGCTCTAGTAAACCTATGCTAGCCTAAGTCAATCTAAGTGAACCTAGGTCAACTTGCTAAACCTAGTAAACTTAGGTCAAACTAGTAAATCTAGTAAACCATGGTTAAGCTAGTAAACCTAGGTCACCCTAGTAAGCTTAGGTCAACCTAGTAAATCTAGTAAACATGGCTAACCTAGAAAACATAGTCAACCTAGTAAACTTAGGTCAACATCACAAACCTAGTAAACTTACGTCAACATCATAAACCTAGTAAACCTTATGAGACCATTATTTTGTGCAATTGAGACATTGTTTGTTGTTCGCTACGTTACAACTTTCTTTGTTATTCATCACAATAGGAACAATATTAAATTTAATGCCAATGGTGACTCAAGTTTTTCCATGACATCCATTTTGGCTATGGTTGACCATGTTAACGATAGCCAAGCATAATCAGTCATAGGTGACGTGTTAATGTATAGATTAATGTATATTTAATATGTTACCAATTTGTTAACGTGTAAAATTATGTATTATTAATATCTTGTCAATTTGTTAATGTGTAGATTAGTGTATTATTAATATCCATGATTATTGGTTTTCCACATTTTAAGATCTTGTTTCATAAGATGATGCATGGTTATGCATTTGACCTTTGCCTTTTACTCTTGTTGTCGATTGAAAATTGTTTTCTTTCCTTAACATTATTTATTTCATGACATTTTGATAACATTCATGCATTATCATTGACATTTTTCTAATATTGGATAACTTTAGTGGTCCTAAAATTCTTTATTTCACAAAAACTTGAACTTAACATAAGATTAACCACAATTTTAAAATTAATTACTTAAGTAGAAAGAAATTCATTCAATATTTCAATATGAGAATTTTTTTTCTTTTTTACTAATATCAACACACTTGAAATCACTCTTAAGGAAAAACAAATAAGGAAAATGTTATATGCAACTATTATACTTAATATTAAATATTAAACATTAAAGAGTATTTGACCTCATTGACTATGGATGCTTATGGTCGTGATAACGATGATGCTTATGGGCACGATGGGGATCATCCCTATGGTTATATATGGACATGTGGAACATGATGCCCATGTTGACTATGATTGGTTATGGTTGACCATGCTAGCCACTATCAACTCTAGTCAACCACAATCAGCCAAGTTGACTATGGTTAAACATGGTTGAGTCAGTGTCCACTTGTCATGATTCACCATAGCACCCCTATTGACTTTGATGCCCAACCATTAATATCAATAATTCTCTAAGTTAACAAAAATTTTGTTAATAAAAATTTATAATAATAAAATTTTATGTTTAATAACATAAATATATAATTTCACCATTATTATTTACATTACCTATACTTAAATAAATAGGTTAACCATTAGTATCAATAATTATATAAACAATGTTTTCATTTATAAAGTTTTGTAATAATAAGGTTTTATTTATAAAGTTTTATGTTTAATCATTTAGATATATAAGTTAAAAATTATTATCAACAGTTATATAAATTAATAATTCTTTGATTAATAAAGTGTTATTAAAGAAGTTTTATGTTTAAGTAGTTTTAAGGTTTATATTTACTAAAGTTTATTAGAGTTAATGTTTATATTTAATAAATTGAAAGTTTATATATATATATATATGCCGTCCATGAAAAGAAAAACAGGAATAAGTGTGCCAAAGAATATTACAGTTGCACTTTCCATCTCACCCTAAAAATCTCATCATGTAATATATGCAATGAATTAATTCAATATTTATTGTACTTCTTATCGAGTTGTAATTAAAATTAGAGAAATTCCATCCAACACACAGTGAGGAGCAAGAGAAATGTTTGGATTACATTTGAAAAAAGAAAAATCTTGGTGTTTAGATAAGATGGGGATGAAGTAAGAAAAGGAAGGGAGTCATGTCAATAAAATGTGGTATCGAAGAAAATAGATGTAAACCACATGAAATTAGATTAAAATTATAGACAATGTATTGAGATTAGTGCAAAAGCCATGTAATATAATTAGACATTGGCCAAAAGAACCCTTGCTCCTGTGTGCTTCTCATCTCAGCTTAATATGTTGATGATATGCTTTGAGTCAAGATTCTAGCCAAGCGATTGAATGTAGGTGATATATGATGCATTTATTGAACCATGCTACTCTCCACAGTAATTTATCATGTAAGCAATCTCCTCAGTCATGAGGATCATACCATCCTATATATGCATCATTGATAATGAACCCCCACACAGTCGTCAAAATACCTACATTGTATCATGAATATGAGTAATAAAATGGACAAATTTCCGATTGGAGGGAGTCACTATAAGCACCTCAATGTATATCAATGAAAGAAAATACCTGGAAAAAAACAAATACAGTGAGATCATGTATACGAAAAATAGAAAGTAAATTATGAAACATAGTTATTCAAGTGGTCAAGTATTAGTGAAAGAAAATACTTGAAAAAAACAAATATAGTGAGATCGTGTGTACCAAAAATAGAAAGTAAATGATGAAACATAGTTATTCAAGTGGTCAAGTAGGTAATCTACGCTCATTGCAATTTCAAGGAAGTGCCCAGAATAAATGGAAGCCGTTCTTCTAAATGACACTTGGATGTCGCTGAGAGTGTTACAACAATTTGCGCAGCAATGTTGGGTCCAAGATGTTTAGCATCAATTTTACAAGGGTTAATTGTTCTTGTTATTTATTTATTTTCAAAGAATTAAGATTACCACAATTAAATACAAATGTGTTAGTTGATTGCAGAAGTGTATGTGGTAAGAATTAATAGGTTATGGTTGACTATAGCTAAATATGTTTAAGTGATAGATGAAGATGGTTTATCATAATCAATACTTAGTTGATTGTGGATGAGTATCGTTGTCCTCATCTAACTATAGTTGACTATGATAGATTATGATTGACTGTGCTTCACTATGGTTGTTCATGTTTTATCATAATTGACCATAGTTGACAAAGTAAACATAGTCAATCATGGTGACCATAGTTTACTAAGATTGATCATGGTTGATTATGATTGACATAGTAAACCTAATAAACTTAGGTAAACCTAGTAAATCTATGTTAACCTAGCCGAAGTGAACCTAGTTAACAATAGTTGAATAATTGACCAACCAAGTTGATTATAGTTGACCCAGTAAGCCTAGTAAACACACATAAACCTAGTAAACCCACGCCAACCTAGGTCAACTTAGTAAACATAATAAATATAGCTCAACCTAGTAAACCTAATAAACTTATGTCAACCTAGAAAATCATAGGTCAGCCTATAAACATAGTTCAACCTAGTAAACCTAATAAACATACTAAACCTAGGTCAACCTCGTTAATGTAAGTCAACATAGTCAACCTTGGTAAACCTAAGTCAACTTAGTCAACCTACTAAATCTACTAAAACTAGGTCAACATAGTAAGCCTAGAAAATCTAGGTCAACTTACTAAACCTAGGTCAACCTAGTAAACCAAAGTCAATCTAATAAAACTAGGTCAACCTAATAAATCTAGCAAACCTACTAAACTTGTTCAACCTAGTAAAACTAGGTCAACATAGTAAACTTGGGTCATCTTAATAAACCTAGGTAAACCTAATAAACCTCGGTCAACGTAATAAACTTAGGTCAACCTAGTAAATCTACTAAACCTAGTTAACCTTGTAAACATAGTTCAACCTAGTCCACCTAAGTAACCTAGCAAGCTTAGGTCAACCTAGTAAATCTAATAAACCTAGTAAACTGAACATCAACTTATTAAAACTAGGTCAACCTAGTAAACCAAAGGTCAACCTATTAAACTTAGGTTAAACTATGTCAACCTAGGCCAATCAAAGTCAACTTAGGTTAACTTGTTAAACCTAGTAAATGTAGAAATTTGCTGAATAATGATTAATTATCCACCGAGACTATCTTGATCACATACAATTCGAATTATATGCAACACATAATCTCTTCCACTCAACTCAGATCATCACACATGCGGAAATAAAATCAAGCGATAACACATCAAATCATCATACACATTAACACAATATGTATGGGGAAAGCTTATAGCTGAAAACCCCGCAGCTATTGTGTATATTATAATGGAAAAATCATGTAACAAACTCAGTACAATACTCCTCACAAGTACTCAGTACTTTCTCATAAAGTTACACACAAACTAGCTTGGTTTTGAACAGGTTACTGGTTCAAAACTCACCGCCAATTGCCTTGCCTCTATTGCGCAATCATGGCCTGTCTAAATAGAGATCAAAGGTTCTAATCTCCTTGGCTTGACATCGCAATCATCATGGGCAATTCCTCCAAGTGTGGTGCAAATATCATGCACAGCTGATGTCGCCACTGATAGCTAACTCCACCCTTTCATCTACCTCTTTCACTGGTCTCCACTGAACTGTCCATGCACTGTAGTGAACTGATGTGTTCTTGAGTTGAATAATGAGTTACTAATTAATGAATAAAATAATATTTAATTCACTCCACTCATAACTAGTTGATTAGCTAGTTAAACTAATCTCAACCAGTTCAACTAAATTAAACCGAACACAATTCCACTAGCTGTCTCATTAACTCCACCAAACTTCTGCCACTGAAGTCCTAACTGAAGTCAACCATGCATGATGCCATCAAACCCTTGGGAATAGCATAATTCCTCTGTCAGATGCATGAGCCACTTCTGTAGCTCGAACTGAAGTGCTCCAAGAGAGTAAACTGAAGTTTATAGTCCAAATAATATTAAGGGTAAATAATATTTGACTTCCCTATTTTTAGGAGAGGCAGTCTAAAAATAGACTTTGACCTCTTCAACCTATAGGTCACAAAAAATAGAGTCCCATCTATTTTTACCAACATGACCAATGCTCCAAGAATTTCAAACTGCAATCCCCGAACCATGCTCCATATGTCTAAAAATAGACATAGTCTAAAAATAGACTTTGCGCCAGAATTTGCCTGCGGGCCCACTTAGTGAAGGCGACTTCATTTCACTAAGCTCCATCATCTTGCTGCATTCTCAACACTCCCTCTCGGCAAGATATGGATTATCTGCAACCCCTATCCTGCCTCTGTGGAATTCGAACTTGCTCCTGGTGAGCGCCTTCGTCAGGATGTCGGCATCCTGATCCTCCGTGGGAATATATGAAAGCATCATGATTCTCCGCTGAACACAATCTCTGATATGATGATACCAATCCATGAAGCCATGCCGCCTCAACTGATCCTCCTGTCTGTACCATGAACCATATCTCGATGTGCCTCTAATATAGCGCAATACATGCTTGCTTGCCTTCCAAAAGAGCTTGGTAGGCTTAACCATAGCTTGCGAAAGCTGGTTAACAACATAGCATATATCGGGTCGTGTATTGACCAGATACATAAGCGACCCCACCAACTGTCGATAGACAGTGGCATCCACTACCTCCGCTGAAGTAGCATCCTCCTTCCTCCAACCACCAGGAAGAGGAGTGTCAACAGGCTTGCAGCCTTGCATGTTGAACCTCTCCAGAATCTCACGGGCATACTTGCCCTGAGAAACAAACAGTCCTCCGCTGCGCTGCCAAATCTCCAATCCCAGGAAATAATGAAGGATGCCCAAGTCCTTCATCTCAAACTCTCGTGCAAGATCCTCTTAAGAATCGGCCCGGTGAAGTATTATCACGTAAAAATTATGCCAAGCACGAGGTGCTTGCTTCAGCCCGTACAATTATCTCTTGAGTCGGCACACATGCGACTCACTGCTGAAGATCTCGAAACCTTCAAGCTGCTCTATGTACACCTCCTCCTCAATGACTCCGTTGAGGAACGCAGTCTTCACATCCATCTGATGGATGTGCCATCCCATCTGCGCTGAGAGAGCAAGGATCGTCCGTATGGAAGAGTACCTTGCGACAGGTGCAAAGGTCTCCTCATAGTCAATCCCCTCGATCTGTGAAAAGCCACGGGCGACAAATCTCTCCTTGTACTTCTCCACACTCCCGTCAGCCGCCTGCTTCACCTTGTAGATCCATCGCGAACCCACCACTGATTTCCCAACCGGTC
This sequence comes from Pinus albicaulis, assembly GCA_034641835.2. NCBI lineage: Eukaryota > Viridiplantae > Streptophyta > Pinopsida > Pinales > Pinaceae > Pinus > Pinus albicaulis. The sequence continues at coordinate 2,593 of JAXQQM020073157.1, read as the reverse complement.
TTGGGACAATCTCCCATGCACTGTTCTTGACGATCGAATCATATTCTTCGATCATGGCATCAACCCATGCGGGTTCCTCCACAGCTTCCTCAAAAGAGGATGGCTCTGTCACAACACATTGACTCACAAGAGCCATGTATCCAGTGTACCGATCCGGTGGCTGTCTCTGTCTGCGCTGTGCTGTAGGTGGTCCTACAACCTTCTCTGCATCCCGAGCCAGTCGCTCAGCTTCTGTAGTGCGCATGCGCCCTCTGATGGTTGGCGCTGCCTGGGTGGTTTCTTCCACCTCGTGAACCTCCTCTTGTGGCTGATCCACATCCGGAAGCTCCTCCTTAGGAACTAACAGCTCCTCATCTGCATGCAAGTGTAGCTCCCTCTCAAGCGAACACTGCATGGCTTTCTCCTTCTGAAATTTTATATCCCGTCGCACAACAGTCTTTCGACTGTCTGACAAATATACTCGGTAGTTGTGAGGTGTATCGGTGTACCCCACAAATATTCCAACCTCAGCAGTTGGATCCAGCTTCCTTCTCGCATCCTTCGTCACATGCATGTAGACAGGAGAACCAAAAATCCGCAAATGGGAAATATCAGGCCTCTTGCCCGAATAAGCCTCCTCTGGTGTACTCATGCCAAGAACCTTGTGAGGACAACGGTTCTGCACATACACTGCTGTATTGCATGCCTCAGCCCACAAGTGAAGGGGTAGGCCCTGATCATGCAACATCGCCCGTGCAGCACCCACGATCGTTCTGTTCTTCCGCTCAGCCACCCCGTTCTGCTCTGGGTTATGGGGTGCGATGAGCTCTCTCCGAATCCCTTCTGCGCTGCAGAACTCCTTGAATTCAGCCGAGATGAATTCACCACCGTTATCACTCCTTAGAGCAATCACCTTCTTCACCGACTCCTTCTCGACCAGTGCTTTAAACTCACAGAACTTCGCGAATGTATCGCTCTTCTTCTGCATGAAGAAGATCCAGCACTTTCGAGAGAAATCATCAACAAAGATCACATAATACCTGTGCTTTGCTGTCGAAGCAACTGAGAAAGGACCACACACGTCTGCGTGAACTCTCTCAAGGATCGTCGTGGCGCGACTATCCTTCTCGTGAAAGGTGGCTTTCACATACTTCCCTAAAGTACACCCCTTGCACTGATCTGACTGCGCAAGAGTGCCATTAGGAAGCCCAGTAGAAATCTGCTGCAGAATCTTCAAAGCTCCATGGTGAAGGTGGCCCAATATCCTGTGCCACAGTTCGCCCTCATCATCCCGACTCACCACTTCTCCCGCCTTGCATGCCATAGCTACGCAGCCATCTACCTGCAACTGATAAAGGTTCTTGCGCCTTGCATGCCATAGCTGCGGAGCCATCTACCTGCAACTGATAAAGGTTCTTGGTTTGAACCCCTATCTTCCGGGTCTCTCCAGTAGTCTTACTGCGCAGGAAGGCTTTTCCTTCGCTAAAGACCACATCATACCCCTTATCTTCCAACATCGCCACAGAGATCAAGTTCTTCTTCAATCCAGGTACATGCATGACATCCTTCAATACAAAGGGCTTACCAGACTCCCTCTGAAAGGATATGGTACCGATACCAGTCACACTGTATCTACCATCATCGCCCATCTCGATGTGCACACCCAAATCTTTGTCCTCTAGATCTGAGAACAAATCCCGATCTCCCGTCATATGAAATGACGCACTGCTGTCCAAGAACCATACCGATCCAAACACACTTGAAACCAAGCATGCGATCAGTGAAAAGTCAAGCTCGAACTGTGAAGCCAAAGCTTCTCCATCTGCAGATCTTCCCGCTTGCTTATTCTTCTTCTTCTTTGGACAATTGGTAGCATAATGTCCGTGATCATGGCGGTGAAAACACTTCACTTTCGCCATATCCTGCTTCTTGCCCTTTGCACCAGAATGAGAGGTTTTCTTACCCTTCCCCTTCTTTGCTTTGGACACCAAAGCGCAGTTTTCTTCATCAGCTCCCTTTGATGAAGATCCATCTCGAGTAGTCCTCCTTATCTCCTCCTGCATGAGATCCGCCCAAAGGCGCTCCCATCCCGGCAGATTCTCCCGACCATTGACACTATCTTGATATGAGTGCCAAGCCTTCGGAAGACCAAGGAGAGCCAGGTCGACCATGTCCTCGTCTTCGACAGTCACCCCCACACTTCCCAGCTCATCTCTGCATTGAGTGAACTTCGTGAGGTATTTGGCGATACTGTCGCCTTTCTCCATCTTGATGTTCCCGAGCTTATCTTTGAGCGCCAGCTTCCTTTGGTCGCTCTTACTCTGGAATAGATCCGTCAAAGCTTTCCACATTAAATATGGAGAAGCCTTTCCATGCAGGCTGGATACACTATGATCCTTGACGCCCTCCAACAGGATCCTTCGACACTTCGCCATCTTCTTTTGCCATGCTTCGACTTCAGCAGGATCAGTGGGCTTTTGGACATCCGTATCTACGAACTCCTTCAGACCATTATCTTCTAATATTGCCTCCATGCGATCCTTCCATGCAACATAATTCGAACTGCCTTCAAGAGCATATTCGAGTCGCAAACCGTTGAAAGACATTTTCAACA
>JAXQQM020084965.1:0-27939 GCA_034641835.2 Pinus albicaulis | reverse complement strand
GACATGGATGCCCATGAGCATGCCTTTGGTTGGTGGACAACCTTAAACCATCATCTTTGGTTGTTGGTAATCCTAAAACCATCACAGGTAGTAGACCTCCCTTCTTTTAGGTCGAAGGTCTCCCTTTCATATATGAGGAACACTTCCTCTAGCAGAAGCCTTCAGCTTCTTGCTAGCTTTGGTTGAGTTCCAGGAAATGCTTCAAGCATTCCAGAGTTGTTGGTAATCCTAAAACCATCACTTATGATTGTAGACCTCGGCTTCTACAGTTGAAGCCTCCTTTATGAGGGACACTTCCTCTGTGCGTGCTTTCATCTTCTTGCCGCTTTGGAAGAGTTTTGGGAAATGCAACAAGTATCATGTTCTACCGTTTGTGGTCATCCCAAACCACCTCTTTTTTTCCAACATTTCAAAGAGTTGATCCACCCCAAGCGCCGCCATGTATACCTTGCAACATTTGCATACAAACTCTCTTCTTGGACTCACACATACCCCTTAACAGTGGGGAATGTTGGAACACTGTCCCTCCATGGGTAGGTATGAAATGCGAAAAGTCACAATGGAGTCCAAGTGAACTTTGGAATGTGAAACCGAGAGTTACACCATTGTTACACCATTTTTTGGTCATCTAACCTATTATTATTAGATGAACCCAAGTACACTATGTAAGACCAATTTTACCCTAAGTAAAATTGCTTTCACCATATAAAATAACTCATTTGTTTATATTTCCTGGTCATATTTAACCCAAAATAAGGAACTTAATTAAATAAATCCTTATTTATTTAATTATTCCCTAAGAACAAGTTATTTAAATCATTATTTAAATAATATTCTTAGTTAAATTTGACTAAATCATCCATAAATAATTAAATAAACCATTATTTATTTAATTATATTCCTATCATTCCCCTAAAATGATAAATAAATCATTTATTTATTTATTATTTATAAATAAAGGAATTGACCCAAGTCAAGAATCCTTTTCCCTCCAAAAAATATAATAAAATATTCCTAAAAGGTGCTTCTAGAATTTGATTAATAATATTTTATTCATGCACCGAGTTCTAGACCGCCCCAATATTTTGTTATAAATAGGGGGGTTTTCCCCATTCATTAGTCACCTTCATTGCATTAGATCACTCTAGATCTACTCTTGGTCACCATTTTCCATTTTGCTTTGTGAACTCCCATTGAGTTCCATGTTTGTTTTTCTACACCACTAAGAGAGAGAAATGTTAGATTTGAAACACTGAGGACTTTCAAGAACCCATCCCACTGAGGAGAACCAGAAAACACCTTTCTTGTTTTCCTCTCAGGTGCCCCATTCTTTAATATAATACAAAATTCTTTCAAATACATTCTTCTTGTCTTGTCCATTGGATTTATGGAGCCATATTATATTTTATCTGCTTAATGTCTTTTGTGCTTAGATTTGAATTTGTGCAGCAAACTTAAAGATATTTTGCAGCCATAATCGATGTTAGGGCTATTTGTTATGCGTAGCTAAAGTGATCTTTTACGACGAAAGAATCATACTAACAATTGGCGACTCCACACAGGGTTTATTTTACAACCGTTGTCGTTTTATCTATTCCTGCATATCTAGCTGTTTCAGACCCTAGGGTTTCTCTTTAGTTTTCTGTTTTTCCTATTTTTATGGTGCTTTCCACCTCTAAAACCCTCAAACAGTCAAATTTTTAACTTCCGTGTGTTTCTGGCCCTATTGCGCAGGTGACCGACATCAGCTGCAGCTGAGACGACATTTTTTCTGAAATCTGCTGTCGAGAGTGCTGGAAGTGCAGGTCGCACTTTTTGGCCCCAAAAGTGCGTCATGGAGCTTAAGGTCGCGGAAAACAGCCCAAAAAGTGCGACCTGAGCGAAAAACAGGTCAAAAAATGCGACCTGGCCTTTTTCCTGGAATTTTTCTGAAATTTTTCTGGGTTTTGTCTGAACCTCTGTCAGGGTTGTCTGACCTCCGTCTTCGCCCGTTTAGACCTATTCTTGCTCCGTTTTACTCAACTAAGTGGGACTCTAGCCCCCTAGGGCTTAAGTACCCTCCACTTTTTGTGGGAGAGTTTTCTTTGTTTCAGAAGTCTGAATTTCCAGAGTTTCAACCTTTTTTCTTTCTGATCTGATACCTCCTTTTCAGATCCCTACAGATCAGCTCTTCTCCCTTTCAAAACACCTCATATGGTTTTTTTTGGGTTCATTTCAAGGGCCACCTCCTTTTCCATTCTATTTTTAGCTGATCTCCTCTTTTTTAACAGAAACCTTGCCTCTGCCTCTTTGCTGTTTTCTGCACCTCTTTTCAGCAGATTTCTCCTTTAGATCCCTGTTCCTCCCGACTTTAGATATATTGGCCTTCTTTTTAGTGTGTTTTGATTAGATTTTTTCCCTCTTATAGACTAGTTTTGAGAGACCTGTCTCCTTGGTTTAGATTGATGCATTGTTAGCTGTTAATTTTCTGTTATTTTAGTCTTATTTACTGTTCTCTGTAGATTTATTTTCAGTTACGCAGCACACTTTTTATTTTATTCTCAAAACATTTGGGTTTAAAAATTAAAATTAACACACGCCACAAACTGACCTTAAGTGAAGAAGAGCCTGGTTAACACTGCCTCGCAAAGACTTTAAAATCAATTGACACTGCACCTCTATGCCCTTGTTTTGACATTGTACTCACTTGATCTTGCACCACCCTGCCTTTGTCAATTTTTCTTCTTCCCGTCATCATTGTGCCTCCAAGGCGTTTATCCCGGAGAATTCTTAGCCTTCACCCTCAGTTTTCGGTTGGTCGACTTGCTCCTTCTCCTCGTCGTCGAGTTAGTCCTCCCCCGTCTTTTGATTCTTTGGTTTCTTCCCCTACTTCTAGTTCTCCCCCTGTTGCCTCCACCATGTCTGGTCTCAGGCCTAACGCTAGTGGCCACCCCGGCCCTAATGCTGGGACTATTACTAGCGGAACTGCCACAGGAACTACCTCGACTTCTCCCTTTCTCCCCTTCATGGCAGGCCTCAGTCTCCCCGACTTCAATCAATTGATCAATGATCCTATCCGCCACGATGTTAGTTGGCCTGTTATTCCAACCAAGCTCCCCTCCGACATTCCCAAGTTTGAAGGCCTTGCTGGAGAAGATCCCTCCAACCATATCCGATCTTTCCACATGTGGTGTTCATCCCATTCCATTATTGATGATTCCATCCCTCTTAGATTTTTCCAATGCACGCTTACAGGCATAGCTTCTAAGTGGTATGTTGACCATCCCACTTCCTCTCATACCACCTTTTCGACTCTTTCCTAGGCTTTTTTATCTTAATTCCATCTTCCCCTTCGTTATTACACTAGTATCAAACTTTTTACTTCTTTCCGTCAATCATCTGCGACCCGCTTATCCGATCATGTACAAGAATGGTGGCGAAGAAAGAGCCTATGTCAATCTCCTACCTTCTAAGACCGTGTCTATATGGATTGGTTCCTTAGATCTCTCTTGCCACCTATCGGGAAAGATGTTGCATCGCATTTTCCTCAAACCGAAGAAGCTGCCCTCCAAATGGCGTTAAAATATGACCTGATCTACGCTCAGATGGGTTATGTTTATACTGTTCTACCTGACCTCCCTAGACCTGGTAATTCCCATGCACCGAGGGCACCTCATGTCGTTAACAGTATCGTTGGAGATATCTCTCATCCATCCGCTAAAACCTCCCATGAGCTATGGTTTCCCTGGGGGAGGGGGCACCACTTCCTGCACTTCTCCCCCTCCCGATAGCTCGCATCCAGGATCCAGCATGCCTCCTCTTTCTGCTCAACCCCCTGTTACCCAACCTCATTATCATCCATATCCACAGCCTAGTGCTCCAACTCCTACAACATTAGCACTCCCACCTCCCTTGTCTTCTCAACCCCCGCAACAGCAGCCACCACCCCCTCAGGGGCAGGTTAATGCACAACAGAGTGCAACCAATCCTTTCCCACAGCCAAGCTTCGTGGCTACCCAACCACCTAACGGACCGATTCCCACTCAACCTCGTACATCTGGTACCTCTGATTCCCAGATCCTCATGATGAACTCTAACCAACCGATAACCACCGACCTTAACCTTCACACTCAGTCCTGTCTGTACCCCCAACCTCCTGCTCCATCTGTCCACGAGTTACCTTCTTCAGGTTCTACAGAGCCTCTTTTGACAACTTATGGTCCCTTGCATATCCCTTCGCCCAAAGCCGAGGTTCATACGAATATTCCTAAGGGACCCTTATGCCGAAATGTTGCTTCTGACCGAGCTGCCCATTTGTTTAGCATAGTAGATGAGCTGGCCCAATATTTTGTTTCCATTTCAACGCTGGAGCTCCTCTAGTCATGCCCCTCCCAAAGAAAATATCTACTATCTTTCCTGGGCGTTGTAGATCCAGCAGATGACCAATTGATTGTTTTCGATGCCCATCAGTCGGAGTCTCCTCCTCTTCCTTCTTCCGTAGCTTTCCAAATCTCAGTCAAAATCCGGAATGCTAACATTTCCCGGTGCATCCTTGACGAGGGGGCATCCACCTGTGTGATGTCCGCTTCAGTTCGGAAACAAATCGGATCTCCTGAGTTGCCCCTTCCACAATCACTCTTCGAGCGTGGGATGGCCACGCCTCCCAGCCCATTGGCCTTTTCCATAATTGTCCCATCACTCTTGCGGGCAAGACTGTTTGCGTTGACGTTGAAGTCATCGACGCCCCTCTTGATTATAACATTCTTTTGGGGCGTAGCTACACCTATGCCATGTTTGCTGTCCCATCCGCGGTTCACCGCAAGATGTTTTTCCCTCACAATGGAAAGATAGTCACTATCAACCAGTTGACGTATCATGAGACAAAATCTTAGACCTCCCCTGAGTCAACCCTCTCTTCTGTAACCAATAAACAAACCGTTGATTCTTTGACCAGTGTTTCTTCCGGCGTCTACAAAGACTCCTCCTTGCTTGGAACCTTCCTTGGTCTTCCTCCTCCTCCTGTCTCTGATCCCAGCTTAGCGAATTTTTGCATGATGCAACCATCTCGGGCTGCCCTTAAACAGCCTGTTTCGGCTAGTCAGCAACCTAAACCTCACCTGCTGCAATTCGCTCCTAGCCCTTCGCCTCAGCTGCCCAAACTTCTTCTCCCTGGACCTTCCCATCCAACTAATACTCATGAGCCTCTTTACCCTCCTGGAACGGTTCCCCCAAGCCTTAGCCATTTAGGAGTCGTCCCACCTGGCCATTACCCCTCTGGTCAGATACCTTTCCTTGCTCCCCCTCCCGAAGTTTATTCGGTCCCTCTCTTGGCCAACCTCTCCCTCCCTAACTTGACCTTGGGTATTCCAACCACTACCCCGCCTGGTCAACCCAAACCTTATCTTGCTTTGACCCCGTTTCAACCGGTCCCCATGACTTCTCCCGCTGCAATAGTGCCTCAACCACCTCAACAGGAACCACCTCCCGTTGCGAACACTTCGGGTAAGACTGGCAAAGCTCACAGGGGGGCATCAACCGACAAGACTACCCCGACAAACCCTGCCCCTCCTCGGCCTCCAAAGCATACCATCCAGTGTGCCTTGTGTGATTTTGTCGATCACACCACACATACTTGTCCTGAATTGCCTCATCTCAAGCCCATGGTTAATGTCGCGTTCCCTGAGTCCACGGTCCCGGAAGCCTTGGTTCCTTTCGTGCTCATGGCCAAGAACCCCAAGACTATTCACACCAACCACCCTTGTGCTTTGTGTGATCTCCATGGCCATTACACCCACCTTTGTTCCTGCCTCAAGGACTTCCGCACCTCTCTAGCCGCAGTCTGCCAATTCAAGGCCAAGCGCAACGAGTCCATATCTCCCCTACTTGCGCATTTTGCTTTGGTAGAACTACTAGAGATGATGGATCCCATTGACATTCCCCCTCCTGATGTCAAAATGACGGAGCCTTCATCCACCATCTTCTACCTATCATCATCCATGAGACCCTCGGGGAACATTCCCTCTGAATCCTCCCCTGTTGTTTCGCTTGACCTTCCTTCAGCGATCACCTTGGGCTCAACATCGGTAGATCCTTTATCTGCTTACTCTACGATCACCCCTTGTGACGATGCACATGTGAACCTCTCTTCTCATGATGATGAGTTAAGTAGCTTCGCCATGTCAGGTGGTCTTTCTTCCACCAGTCACCCCATCTTCTATCACGATGATGACCTTATGGAAGGAATCATCTCCCCTGACTTTCTCTCTTCTCCCTTACATCGAAACCATGCATTTGAACCACATACACCTTGTGGCCATTACATTGCAACCCAATGTTTGGGTAAGGGGGCACCCATATTTGAGAGACCAGGAGAAGTCATTCTCCATAACTCTCCTAGTGTATCTGGTTATGTCGACTCTAGTACAATTATTCTTCCAAATTTAGAAGAACCTCTAGAGCCCCATACCCCTTCAGATCACTCTCGGGATAATACCCCTTATCGTTCCTTCATTTTAAATCCGCAACCCAGTCTCTTAGACATTGTTGTTGACCAACCTATAGGTTTTCTAGGAGAGCATCAGTTCATTATCTCAAAATCCTCTATTTGGGATCGTGGCACCAGGTATGCCAACCCAGCAACTTAAAATCCATTTGATTCATATATGTAGTACTAAACGAGATTGGTAATCCTCCATTGCCTTTCTCAAACTGCATAACCATAACGAAAACACATGGTGCACCATATCCTTCAAACGTGTTTAAATTCCCCTTTTTCTACATACATTTTGGCCTGACCAAAACATGCTTGGGGGCACCTATGCCCCTCAACCATAAATATCCTAGATCTCAGCCAAAAACAGCACTAAAACCCCCTTTCTCTGCCAAGTCGCACTTTTCAAGTCATTTCCTGGGACAGGTCGCAGTTTTCTTCCCAATACCTACTACCCAGGTCACAACACAGACCCCAAAAAGTGCAACCTGGCCTGTTCATGAGCTCTAGGTACCTTTTAGTTTTTAGCACCTTGATACTTCACCAGGACACATTTTTTCCACGAAGAGTCTATTCACCTCTCCTACAAATCGAATTTCTTCACTTACCATACTTGTACTTGGGACACCCCTTTGTCTCCTTGTCTTTGTTCGTGTTGATTTTCGTCATGAGATACCCTATTGTACTCATGTTTTTATGGTTCCCCATTGGACCTTTACTATGTGGCAGCACCATCGAGTCGCCCTTTTTTAGAGCATCTGAGTTGCATCATCATCAGTCATGGAGTCTATCTCGCGTCCCTTTGTATCCCACTATAGTCCTCCATCCTTCATTGCTTGGTCCCTCTCTCGTGTTTCACATTATGGCCTTTAGTACCATTGTCCTCTATCCCTCATGATAGTGTGTCAGTCGCTGCCAAGCCATTCATGCCCTTTATGCTCTAACAAGGGAAGTCGTCCATCCGCTACTCAGTATTCCTCGTTTCATTATCATCATCAGTGTCCGTCTGTTAGTCACTCTACTATTTTCTCCCGTGCCTTAGTTGAGATTCCCTTGTTGCCTCACCTATGGCGGACCTAATTCTATCGACATCAACTCATTTACTCCAGAAACCAGGTCTGGGGGGCAGTGTACCTTGGTTCGAGCTCTTTTCAACATGATCATGATCTATACACTTGATAGTCCAGTGATGCAGCAACAGCTATTGGTGATTCCCGAGTGTGTGTGAGATGTCTCAACCCTCATGAGGGGGTGGCCCTGCAAGTAGCCCCCCACATGCCCGGATGACTTCCTCATTTCCGCCCTTGATGCAGCTCCTCCCATTTGATGATATCAGCCTCAACCGCTTGCGGCGCCTCTTCGATTTGCATGTATTAGTCAAATTTTGCGAGCCCTTCCCCGCGTGTAGGGGGCATTTGGGTGTATTTGTATCTCATGTACTACCATATTATTGTATAAGTCCTGACGATTATTCCAAGCTTCGCATGTATCTGGGATTCATCATGTTATTTATCTGGCTCATGTTTAGGCCAGCACATGCTTCACTATTGCATTCCGTGGTTTTCGGGGTGCCTTATTCTTTGTAATTTGTCTCGGCGGGCATAGGTATGCCTCCCCCGTCGCCTTTAGCACAGGTACCACTTCATAAACTAGAGACTTGTTGCACCTGTAAGTCTCATCTCCTCAGGGTCTAGTCCTTTAGCACATCAGACAACATTACACTTCTCTCTCTCACTTCCCTTTTGATATCTAGTAATTGAGTTCTTACAACGTACTTCGGTCATACAATTTTCTCCTAACACTCATACGTTGGGGGCAGAAATCTGAAATGATGCATTTGTCATATGATGGCTCTCCACCTTGACATGATTGATGTCAAAGTCACATGTTGGAGTATTCCCAAACTTCTTTTGCTTCCCCTCTTGCAGCTGATCTTTCTCAAGACAAGATTGGAGTTTAGGAAAGTCACCCTTCCCTTGAAAGGTTCTCTTTCTCAAAAACTTCCACCTCTTTGCTCCTGCATGCAAAAATGAAATTATTTTTTTGTTATGTTTAGAAATATTCATTATATATTGGAGTATCCTTTTCTGTCCCAAATTTATGGAATATCCTCTTGATACTATGCTCATATCAGCACAAATTTCTGAATCTATCCCCTCCAACACAAATAGATGAATGGAAGAAAACAAGGTCAACTTCAGAAATTTTCCTAGCCTTCCATCAATGGTTTTCAGTGCTGTAGTGGATCCTTCCAAGGTTCCCTCTTTAAAAAAATATGTTGCTGCTGCATATAGTTGAGAGAACACTTTAGTTTCCCTCCAATCAGGAGGTCTTCCTGTTGAAATGCCTCCTTGCAAAGAGGCATCAAGGCATAGAGTAGGATGTGAATGTAGGTCGATAGATTTGCCCATACCTTTGTTGCATGGGTCCTCTTGCCTTATTTGTTCTTTTAAGCTCTGAAATAGAGAAGGGTCTGTGCTCTTTATCTCATGATGCCATTCCTCCTCTTTTCCTCCTCCTATCTTCAAGATCCCATCACTTGGAAATGAAAGTACATGTTTCTCATGTGTTATGCCAAGAGCTTTATGTGTGAGACCTTTTGGAACTCTTTGCAAGAGTGCAAGAGTTTCTTTTCTTGGAGCAAGTGCTCCCTCATCTTCTCAATGAGGTGCTTGAGGTGCCCTTATCATGACTGCGTTACTCTCCCCTGCCTTCCCTCTCTCTTCTTCCATAGTTGAAGTTGCCTTATCTTCAACAAGAGACCTCAAATCTTGGTCTTCTTTTGAAGAAGGAATCTTCATGTCTTTCCTTTGAGAAGAAAGCCCTTCATCCAAAGGAGATGTTGCCCTTGGAAAAGCATCAAAAAAGCTCACCTCCTCTTCATTGGTTTTTAGAAATGGAGTTGGATTTATAGATCCTCCCAACTCATGCAAAAGTTTTGTTTGATGTGGTTTGATAGTTGCAATAGAAGATGTTTCACATGAAATATCATCAAACCTCTCTGCTAATCTTTTAATGAACTTTGAATAAGTAGATGTATTTGCATTCTTTAAGGAAAATGATTCAAACAACCACCAAGCATAGGCCTTACCCTCAAAATGCAATGCTGCTACTTTGATGGCCTCAAATTCTGAAACTTGATGTTGCTGCACAAAGGTGTCTAGCTCCTTCACCCAAGCCCTAGCTAGACATAGAGGTGATCCATCAAAAGTGGATAGAAAGAATCTACCCTCACCCTCCTTCTTTCTCCTTGTGCTCTTTTCCTCCTTCATTTGGAAAAACCCTTGGAAGTTCAAGTGATCTTTGAACTCCTCGGATTGATATTCATATTCCTGCAAATAATCACCAAGAGTATCTTTCTTTGGCACATCTCCTTTCTTCCTCTTCATGAAGAAATTGCTGATAGAACATGGTAGATATGATGATATGGATGAGTGCTCATATCCAAAATATGAGGACTTAGAATCTTCCTCTTGTATAGACTTTGTTGAGGGATCTTCATGTGTTTCACTCCTCATTTCTTTGATGCCCTTGCTTTTGCCCTACAGATTTGTCAAGAGAAGTTTTGAGAACCTCCTTCCTCTAGAAAAAAAGGGTTTGCTCTGGTTTCTTCTGAAAGTCTCCTCCTCCCCATGAGAAGACTCCATAATGCTTGATCTCACAGGCTGAGCCAAGATTGTTGCTCTGATACCACTATAATATCCCAAAATTGGAATTTTATACAACAATAAGAATACCTTAAGGTATTATAGAGTTGGAGAACAGAAATTAATAAAATTATGTAATTTTTTTGAACACATAGCCATCATAAAAACAATCAAATCAACAAACTATGCATTTATATAGTTCACCAAGTGGGGAAAAGCAGTTATTTTTGACTCAAAAATGGTATTTTCTGAATATTGAGTTAAAAAAGTGGAAAATAATGCTTTTTTCCATTATAATGGAAAATATAGGACATGCATGCAAAATATTTTCAAAAAAAGATGCCTTTAGCTTAGCTAAACATGCCTCCCATGCTCAAGACAGCTTAAAATTGCCAAAACCCCAAGACTACCAAAATGTTGGAGCAGCTGCACAAGTGACTGCACAGTCTAAAGAGATTTTAACTAAGAAAATAGAGAAATATGTCTGATAATTTTATTAGAATACTCAATGATGTACAAAATCAGAGATCTAATCTCTTTTACACAAATCCAAGAAAGCCCGACAAGGATTTCTTGACAGAAAAGATATACAAGAGAAGTTGTTGCAAAATCTATGGCTAAATAATGTTTTATGGCTGAAGCTCTACAAAATATGGTTGAACATGCAAAGAAATGGATGTATATTCTTCCTCTAGCTTTCCCAAAGAAAGGCTGATCCTTCTCTTGGGAAACTAGCTCCTCCAATTGGGGTTTTAACCCCTTCCACTGCACACCTCAAGAAATAACATAGTTTTATGAAGGGAATACATTTTTTCTGAAGGTAGATGCTTGGCCCAACACTAGGTAGTGGAAAATTCAGATCAGAAACCTCCTCTTAGATTTCTCAAGCAAGATCTCCAAGAAAGAGTAAGGAACCCCACCCGGGCAAACCCTTGCACTAAGCAATGCAAAAACTTAGCTAACTAGCTAAGTATGCAGGAATTCTGAGCAGAAATCATGAAAATATAATCTCCAATATGTCCATTTTCTTTCCATATCCTTCATTATATAATTGATGAGCTTCCTTACCAAGGGTCCCACCCACTATGAGGTTGCTTCCATGCAAAGGCTCCTCCACAAAAACTGCGCTTTCCAATAAGATGGTTCAATGCATCTAGACAATTTTTTTGACTTATTCAACCTTGAATGATTCTTCATTCCTTTTCCCTTTCCACACTCAAGGTGCCTTCATTTTATCTAGCTAGATTTGATCCCTATTCACATTGAACTGGCTTTATTTAGAATCCACTTCTTTGAGAGTAATTTATGTTGACTTGGTCAAAATTGACCTTGCCCACATAGTTTAGACCTTGTTCACACATGTGGATGTTTGAACTAGTTATTACATGATCCCCTTTCACACTAGGAGGTATTTTTATTCATACTTGATCAAATTATGAGCCTCCTTGCTCAATTATTCATGCATCTAGATTCCAAAAGAAAAATTTAATATTCCTATTAGCTGAAGCTAAATTAGGAATATTACATCTTTCTTGGTGGCTTTTTAATTTCTTGATAATCAACACAAATTCTCCACTTCCCATTGTTATTTGGGACTAAGACAAGAGGGGATACCCAGTCACTATCGGATATAGGATATATGAACCCTACATCCAATAGTTTCTGCAGCTCTTCTTTGACTATATCCTTCAGAGTCAGGTTCAATGTTCTTTGGGGTTGCCTCATAGGCTTGCATCCGTCTTTGATGTAAATTTTATTTCTTCATACTGAAGGATGCACCCATTTCATGTCCTTGTAATCCCAAGAAAATGCTTTAAGATTTTCTTTCAAAAGCTGGCATAGTTGCTTCTCTTCTTCATCTGAGAGGTCTGGGTTGATTTTTAGAGACCTGGATGGGCCAAGTTAAATAGCCTTGGTGGTTTCAGAGGTTGACTCAACTGATTGTACTTCCATCCAAGGTTGGATTTCAAACTCTTTGAATAAGGTTTCAAGAGGAATTCTAATGGAGGACTGGTTTTGAATGGCATGGTCGATGAGTTCATCTTCATCAAGTTGCCCCCATCTAAGAATAACATCTATGGGTACACATAGGGGAAGTGTTATATAACTCTTATTCTTCATCCTCTAACCATATAGGGATATCATGATCAATGGAAGGATGGGCTTGGAGATATAACACTAGATTTTTAGACAAAGGCCCATTTTTGATAGTCATGTTTCCGACCTGACAACTAATATAAGCATTTGGAGTGGCTAACCAAGGTATCCCTAAGATGAGGGGATAAGCACTAAACTTGGTTTTTGGTTGTTGGACCAAGAAATATATGGGATACTCCCAAGATTCAGTGATAACCTTAACATCCTCAAAAATTCCTTCCGGAGTTACTGTGGACCGATCTACAAGTTGCAAAACTGTTGTGGTTTTCCTCAAAGTCCCTTGGAGATTCAGATTCAACATAGTTTCCTTGGTCAACGATATTGATGGCAACCCCTAGATCAATCAGAGTGTTCGGGACTATGACACCATCTATATGCACATCAAGAATTGGACTGCCAGGGTCCAAGTACTTTGGAAATATCACCTTCCCGAGCATCATGTCAGACAGTTGTCCTGCCATATTCATATTGGGGGTATCTCTCTTACTTCTCCTAGGTTTCTTGAAGAAATTTTATTTGATGAGCCTATGGTACATAGGGACATCCTTAATAGTCTGGAGAAGTGGTATATTTACACACAAATTTTCCAATTCTCCCAGGAGTTCAGTCTCCTCTAGGGTGTGCTGACTAGGGTGGATCAACCATTCAGGAAAAGGAAGTGGTTGGATTTGATTGTTACCATCTTCCTTTTCCTCTCCAGCCTCTACAGGTGGATATGGAGGATGATTGTCTGGGAGTACTCTTCCCGACTTGAGATTAACCTCATGTGTCTCAACAACATAAGCTAGATAGGATGCTCCTCCACTAGGATTCTACTGCACTGGTCTGTTGTTTGGGTTTGGATTGGGATGTGTAGTTATTTGGGCTAGCCTAGGTGGAGCAGCATGAGTAAGCTGAGGTTGAGGTTGGGGTGGAGGCCTTAGAGCAGGTGGTTGATTTTTTTGAGGCCTCCACCCTTGGGATGGACTGTTCAACCAAGGTTGTTGTGGAACATACTGCTGGAATGGTTGGTTTACTGGATGAGGATGATATGAAGGGTTGTAGGGCCAAGTAGGATTTATAGACGAGGGTGGAGGAGTGGGGGTGTACCAAGGTTACTTGGGTGTACTCTGATTGTTGTGATAGTAAGAGTAAGGTAAACCTTGCATACCTTGTTGATATGGCCAATGCCCTTGAGGCCTTCTCTGATTGATGAAACAATTTCTCTGGCATTGCTTCCCCACCTTGATATATAGCCTTAAGTCTAGGTAAGGAGGGAAACTTGTCTATGGCATGATTTTCTTCACATACCAAGCAAACCTCTATGACATTCAGTGGAGATTCATTTCTTGGGTGCTTTCGGGTACATCTAGGAAAAAATATGGTGAGGGCTCTTTCTGCTTCCTCTTACTTCCTTTTGACCTGCATTGTGTCCATTTGCAAAGAAAATGTTTGCATCATGTCACTCTTGAAGTCCTTTAGCATGTTTCCAATCTCATGTTTGATGGAGGGGGAAGAGGAAGGGGTATTGGATGTATTCTAGCTAGCTCTACCCTTCTTCCTAAATGTCGTAGAAAGGTTTCAGAAGACATTTTTGATTGTTTCATAAGGAATGTTGTAGATATGTCCTCCTGATATCATATTTAAGGTTTCTATCATCTCTTCTTTGATCCCTCAAATAAGTACAAGCTTAAGTGATGCAGGGTAAAAATTACAGTTGGCTCTCTTATAGTTCAATTGAAACCTATATTCATAGTCCTATAGGGATTCATCAGGCTCTAGAGCCATCCTAAATATTTCATCCTTAGTTTCCTTGGACCCACAGTAGTCTTTGTACTTGTTGTTGAAGGTCTCTTCCATCTATGCCAGGTAGTGATGTTGTCCCCAGGCAAACCCATGAACCAGTGCAATTCTGCATCCTTAAGGGTGGATGGGAGTAGCGTCAACTTATGATCATCAAAGGTGTAGTCATAAGTCCTACAAACAACAACTAATTCAAGCATGAATGTGTCAGGGTCGTCAAAGGTAAGTCCATGAAAGTGTGGAAGAGCTATGGGGCTAATGTTTTTCATCTCAGTTTCCCCATCTTCCTCTCTTATGGGAAAGGCTCTCTGGATCCCAGCCATGGTTAAGGTAGGTGAAGCAGGTCCCTCAGTTGAAACAAGGTCTTCTCCTTCTTCCCCAATAAGATCCTCAAAATATTCATAAGGCTCTCCTATAAGGGGTTCAATCTCACTACTACTGAAGAAGACTGAAGGGTGGCTAGGAGGTGATGTGGGGGTTTTAGGTAATATTTGTCTTTGAGTATTCCTAGTCCTACGAGGCATGAAAATCAGATCCTTTTGTACTTTTTTTTTAATATTTCTGAAATGACATGCAAAGAAAAGAAAGTAGAAAATAATGCTAAAACAAAATCAAAGAATCTACTAGACACCTCCCTAGCAACAGCACCAAAAATTTGTGATCCCTAGTATTGCACAAAGAGTGCTGCAACTCCCAGGGGCTTCCCTAATTTACTTTATTTAATATTCCCAATTAACCATGAGCTATTTGGAATATTAATTTTTGTTTTTTTTTCTTGTTTAATGAATAAGAGGATATGGAGATCCATAAATCTCCTTAATATGAATAAAATCAATGCCAATGTGAAAGGAGGACATTTTGGCATCTTAATTGAGCACCCTTAGGTGTGAAAAGGGGCTGGAACATATAGACTGGGTCAACCTTGACCAAATCAACAGCTCTGTCATGGAGGAGTGGCATTCATTATGGGACATCGCAGTTTTAGACGGATACTCTTTGCATGGAAGTAGTGTCATAAATGAATGGGGCTTAGGGTTAGGAAACTCATCACTTATATAAGAAATAGGATGGCAGCCATATTTCATCATGTATATTGATGTATTTTTATGTTTTATATATGGTCTGTTTAGACATATAGCTTTCTTCAGCTATTTAGTTAAGATTGTAGTGTTGTTTAGCACAAGGTGTTCCTGGTTGGGAATCCCACCTCTTTCCTTGAGAAGCCTCTAGGAAGATCTTTGCACTGCATTTCCACATTCATGCATCAGGCCAAGCTTCAGTCTTGTGGTACAACACAGTTTCTGCTAAGAGATGCGTTGAGTTGTAGGTTGCAGTAGTGCAGACTAGATTCGGGTGTTTTCTGATCCGTTTTTCAGTGGAGGAAGGTTTCCTTCCATTGGGAGGTTGGTGAGGAAGGCCCTTGAGCCTTATTGTAGCATTTGGAATCAGGCCACTTATTTATTTACCCCTACAACGCAGTTTCTATCTTGGACTGCATTATTTTTAGGGAGGAGTTGCAGGGTGGTTTTAGTACACAATTTGGGGAGGATGTCTTCTAGATAAGGGATCAGCATTTCCTCTAGAGAGTCTATTGGAGGAGGCTACATTATTTGGCATATCAGATCAGCCACAAATTTCCATTTTATATGTTGCAGTGAATCTTCAGCCCTAGGGATTTTATTCCCATCTTGTATATTGGTGTATTTCTAAAAACCCTTGTTGTGTTCTTCTCTGGAGGTTGTATAGAGCCTAGAACTGTAATTTTTGTATCTATTGAGGCATATATCAGCCCATGATCTTTGTATGTTCATTTTCTGTAGCAGTGCACTTTATGACTGCGCTGTAGCAGTCTTTTGACATTTTTGATATAGTAGCAGCACTTCTTATTGATGGATTTCTTCATTGGAGGCTTGTTATATCTTGTTGTATGTTTGGTGGCCCATTATTTTATACATATTTGCTAATGTTATGATAAATGGAAGGTCTCCATATTTTCCTCTTGCTTTGATCTAATGTTTACACTTCTATTTCCATGGTTTTGCACTATATACCTTCTTTTCCCATTTCCATGGTTTTGCACTATATACCTTCTTTTCCTATATAATCTTGGCCTGTGCATCTTGAAAAGCCAATATGTCATCAAAAGAAGGATATCCTCTCATAGATAGAGAGAAGAGGTATCTCAGAAGAAGAAACCGGAAGTTTGGATATATAGATGATAAAGAAGACAAGGATAAAATCCCCTTATCAGGACAAGATGAAGAGAAGGAGTTTCCTAAGATCCTTCTTAGACTGTACGAATATTTCGGAGAAATAAAGGATATGAGTATGGATAGATCTGAGGAATCCCCTAAAGGATTTCTGCATGGTGAAGGCTCCGCATGTCTCATCTTTGGAATGATCAACCGGTGGATCAACCACAAGTTCCCAATGCTCTACAATACCTACATTCTTAGTAGTGGTAAATGAATGGTTTCAAGAACAAGAAACTCTTGAAGACTATTTCATGGAGTATAGTCTAAATCCCTCGAGAGAGATTTAAATATCATGATTTTTCGTTAATTTTTCCGGACAAGAATGACCAAGAACCAGACATCTAATAAGGTGGAGGATTCATTAGATCATGATCTACACCATACTATGGGCATATTTTTCTTACCCAGCTTTGATGGGTCATCTAAATGCATTTCCAAATCATGGGTAGAGAAGCTTGACATCTACTTCCTGTTTTGAACCAAAGTACTAGATATGAAGGCCATTAAGATAGTATGTTACAATTGAGGAGTCGCTTTATGATTGTGGTTCCATAGCTTTTCTACATTGGGTCATGCCAATGTGACACCATATTCGAGTTCATAAGAGGTTAGTGGAGAGGTTTGATAGAAGAGAATCTTAGGGCACCATTCATGGGGCTATGTATAAATAATCGGGTAATCCATAAATTTGCATTTCTAAGTTTTGAAACTTTCATTACGGTTCACGGTTATGCAGCAAGAAGAGGTTTATATGTTCATTGATGGGTTAACGAGAACCTCTTCATAGGAGTTGATTTAAATATCGAAGCCACTACCCCTTCAATTCCTTTGAAATTTCTAGAGATATTTACAAGATTCCTTACGAAAAGCAAGGCAACATTTGAGAAAATACCTCTTTTCCATCGAGAGAAAAGAAAGAAAGGTTCCTTTCTCAAAGAGAGCCAAAATAAAACATCTCTTAGTGATGATGTACGAAGAGACTTGAGGAGGAGGAAACTTTGCTTCACATGCCAATAATCTTAAGTGCCCGGACATAGATGTGCAGGAGGAAAGGCACACTATATAGAGGTCTTCTCAGATGATGAGGAGGAAGAAGAAAAAGAACCAGAGAGGGGTCATAGCGCTGGAATAACAGGAGATGATCCACCACCAACATGAGTTGAGGATAGAGCAATTGCTACAATTAGAGGGACTCTTGCATCAATGAGAGTGGTACCCAATTATCAGGAAGCTTGCACACAAAAAACAGAGTTGGATTTGCTCAGTGGAAGAAAGGACATGGTAGTCCCATCTATTATGCATATGAGGTTGACCCATGAGACATCACTGTTTTATGGAAAACCACCTGGGAGGCCACCTGATTCAGAGTTGGTGAGAGAATTATCACAATATGTTGCACCCCTCATGGATACATGAGGATTGGGAACATTGGAAGATTATGATACAGTGCACAGAGTCCTTGGTAGACTCAAGGAGGAGGGAGACATTCTCCCACTATCATCATTACCCACTCTCACATCTCATCTTGCGCTAAGAGAGGATGTTACAGGATTGGAGGATGGCACTATCATGGTTCAAGGAGACTATTCCTTGGCTTTAGAGGCTCAGAAGATGTTCTCACTTGGGGAGAAGTCTTCCACATATAGAATATGGTGGCCACTCATGCATGCTTTGGCCAAACATAGTATGTTTTGGATAGGTGATAGCTTCCCATGGAAGACTATCCTCAAAAATCTTTGACCTTTACTTGAGCATGAGTAGCTACAAGAAGAGCAACAAAGAAGTGATAGCAGCATCCCGATATGCACCTTTGGCATGGGACATGTCAAAGAGGAGGACAACCATATGACATATGTTCTTTGTGATAGATCATCAACGTTGTCATTATGGATGATAGATCCATATTGGAAATCCCCGTTGTTGGTGGATTATTCTGTTAGTCATCAGTAATTTTTACTATCTGTAGATGACTAAATATTGGCTCCAGATTTCTAAAAACAAAATTCCCTGAATATTGTGAGTTTTAGAAATCTCACTGCCTTCATTATCCCTATGGAAACTTTTTCACTATTCTAACATTTTTCCATTCCATGGTCACCCTGCCACTCTTAAAGGTCTCCTTATGGGCTTGTGCCACTCATCTCCATCCTTTTTTCCCACTTATGACCTCATTACTCTATTTTTCCCTTTCCCATAACTCTACTTCACATCTAGGGTTACCTATATCCTAACTCATTCCCATGATCCCCAAATCCCTCCAGCATTGATGGTCTCAAAACTATCTCTGTAGGCTCTTTAGATAAATCAAATACATAGGATTTTGGATCTTCCATACACCATGTTAGTATGAATCCTTTGTGAAGTGTACGTTGAGCTACCATATTTAAAGCTACGCATAACTAATAGCCCCAACAACAAAAGTGGGCACCTGGGAGGAAACAAGAAGGTGTATCCAGATCTCCTCAATAGGATGGGTTCTTTGTAGTCCTCAGCACTTCAGATCTAAGCTTTCTCTCTCTTGTAGATGTAGAAAACCCAATGTAGAAGGTAGAGCTCAATGGGAGCAACAATGGCAGAAAATGAGACAGAGTGTATAGATCCAGAGTGATCTAGTATGCAACAAAAGGTGAAGAATGAAGGGGAAAACCCTCCTATTTATAACAAAATATTGGGTCATTCTAGATCTTGGTGCATGATTAAAATAATGTTAACCAAATCTAGATCCACCTTTTATGGAATACTTTATTATATTTGTTGGAGGGAAAGGGTCTTTGACTTGGGTCAAACCCCTTGATTAGTCAAAAATAAATAAATAAATGATTTATTTATCTTTTAAGGGAGCGGTTGGAAGATAATCAAATAAATAATGATTTATTTAATTATTTGTGGGTGATTTGGTCATATTTAACAAGGAATATTATCTAAATAAGATTTAAATAATTATTCCTAGAAATTAATAAGATAAATAAAGGTTTATCTAATTAATTTCCTTGATTTTGGGTTAAACATGACTGGGAATAATAATTAAATTATGGTTTAATTAATTATTCCATGAGGAAAATCAAACAAATATGGGTTTGTTTAATATTTCCTTTTGGGTTTTCCTATTTTAACATAGTGAAAGCAGTTTTACTTAGGGTAAAACTGGTCTTACATGGTGTACTTGGGTCCATCTAATGATAATAGGTTAGATGACCAAAAAATGGTGTAACAGATTGCCCCCCAGCGTGCGAGTGTCAGGAGCAAATCGTATGACCGAAGTACATTGTAAGAACACAATCACTAGACAACAAAAGGGATGTCGGAGAGAGAAATGACAACCCAAATGCCCCCTGCAAGTGGGGAAGGGCTCACAAAATCTGACTGATACATTTAAATCAAAGAGGCGCTGTAAGTGGCTATGGCCAACATCATCAAATATCTGGAGCTGCATCGAAGGCTGCGAAGAAGAGGTCATCCGGGCATGTGGGGGCTACCTGCAGGGCCACCCCCTCATGAGGGTTGAAACATCTCACACACACCCGGGAATCATCAAGAGCTGCTGCTGGATCACTGGACCATCAAGTATACGAATCTCGATCATGCTGAAAAGAGCTGGAGAAACAATCAAGCCAAAGGGCAAGGAGGTATCCCTTTGCCTGATCCGAGGCACCGAACAAGAGTGGAAGCTGGAACCAAGGTACACCGCCCTCTAGACCTGGCTTCTGGAATGAAAGAGCTGATGTCGACAGAAGGAGGTCCGCCATAGTTGAGATAATGAGAGACCCTCAACTAAGGCATGAGAGAAAAAAGTAGAGCGACGGACAGACTGACACTAATGATGATGGTGAAATGGAAAGGACTGAGTAGCGAATGGACGACTTCCCTTGTTAGAGCATAAAGGGCATGAATGACATGGCAGCGACTGACACAATATCGTAAGGGATTGGGGACAGTGGGACTGAAGGTCATAATATGCGACACAAGAGGGAGACCAAGCAATGAAGGATGGAGGGCTATAGGAGGGTACAAAGGTACTCGGGATAGACTCCATGAATGTGATGATGACTCAACTGGGATGCTCTAAACAAGGGCAACTCGATGGTGCTGCCACACAGTAAAAGGCTCAATGGGGGACCATAAAAACATGAGTCCAAGGTGGGGACTCATGACGAAAATCATCACGAACATGGACAAGTAAGTGGGCAAAATGGTGCCCCAAGTACAAGCGTCGTAAGTGAGGAAATTCGATTTTGAGGAGGGGTAAAGTGACCCTTCTTGGACAAAATGTGTCCTGGTGGAGTATCAGATCTCAAAAAACTAATAAATACCCATTTGAGGGCTCGGTGAGAGATTTCTAACGGTGTAGACGGTTCGTCAAACGGAGCTACGGTGTGGTCACAGCAGTCGAAAGAAGAAACATGGGTCCTCTTTTAATAAGGCAGTTTTCCCTCCAAAATCACTCATTTGCTATTGTTGCTGTGGTGAATGTAGAGAGGAGAGAAGGCCCTAAATCTTGCGGCGAACGTAGCGGACAAACCGACCATTGGAATCGCGATCCGTCAGTTGCAGGTAAGAGGTCTAACTTTTCTCTTGCATTTTTCCCGATCTGTACGCTGACAAAAATGATGTGTTTGTACAGTTATGGCAGAGTTACGGGTCAACTAGAGAGAGATAGATCTGGGGACACTACAGACAGAGATCCATGCGGATCAGGGCGTCCGCCGTGTATTGGCCAGATTTGGGGTTCTCAAGTTCTTGGAGAACCCTTTGATGAGAGCAGGGGAACCGTTACTGGCCCGGATTATCAGTTACTAGGATCCAGATCAGGAGATCTTTGTAGTGTAGGGGCATAGGATCGAGCTGACGGTCCAGGATGTGTACTTCCTGACTGGTCTCCCGCCACTAGGGATGGTGGAAAACACACAGCCAGTGTTGCCGCGGGGGCGGCATATCATGGAGTTCGTGGAACGCCATTGTCGACCGGGTCTCCAAGTCAAGGGGACTCGAATACCGATCGGGGATCTAGAGAGGCTAGAAACCCGTGCGGTGGCCGCAGCTGTGCTGCGAATCCTGGGCATCCAGGCATTCCATCACATCACTGGGGGGCAGATGATGATAGTGGAAAGTGTGTTGGGAGGGACCTACTATGGGTGGGCCCAGATGTTGTTGGTGTCGCTAAAGCGACAGTTTTCACTATGCAGGCGGCAGGTGAACCATGACTGCTCATATGGGACTTTGTTGTGCACCTTCTTCTTTGAGAAGATCCTGACCTTGAGGCCCCGTGTACAGCTTCTAGATGGGGGCCCGAGAGAGCCCAGGATACGCCGTTGGGGACGGCTACTGTGCAGAGGAGGAGGAGGGGCGGTCGGGCGAGTGTTTTGACCGAAGTTTTTTGCCCATTGGGATCAGATGCCTTTGTACATAGACGACTATCCCTATAGTGGGATGAGCTACTGTGGAGATCCGGATCTGCCACTTCCGCCTGGTCGAGTCTGGGGGGCCAATGGTAAGTAACAGATTGCTATTCTTGTGTGGGCATGTTAAAGTTTTTGAATAGTAATTGATGGTACTAATTCATGTACTTTTGGTATGCAGATATAGCACCGGTAAAACCGGCTGGATATATGGGACGACCGGTAGTGTCTGGACCTACAGGTCCAAGTGGGTCGAGAGCGACGCAAAATGAGGATGCAGCCGCCCTGCTGGAGGACATCCGCCGTAGATGCGAAAGGTTGTTGACCAGAGTATCGGAGCGCGGGTGGAAGGACTTAGACGACCAGTTCATAGAGCCATGTGTTGGTCTACCCTCGGAGTGGTGAGGTGTCCGCGGCGCATGGCGATGGCCGGTCAGGCTATGCACGATCTACATGCTGCAGGGGCAGAGCCCTTGGCCCGGGAGCCTCCAGATAGTGATTAGGGGTGGGGCATGTGGTGCCCCCTATGATGTATGTAGGGGCAAGTGGTGCCCCCGGTTTTGAGTTTTTTGTAACATGCTGTGGGCATGTCATATGTATCAGAGTAGATGGACTCTAAACACATGTTTTTTGCGACACATATTATGGATATGAATCATTTTTTGATGGTTGTTAATGTTATTGTCTTGTATGGAATGTGTGTGATAAATGCCAATCTAGAACATGGTTTGCAATACTATCCACATAGTGATTCTGTTCTCAAGGTACATGGTTGAAAGTTATGGTTTCAAATGCACGTATCAATATTTTCACTCATAAATAGCGTCTAAACAGCACAGGGTTATGCACATGATAAACACCATTTAGTTGCATTACAAGAAGTAAGGAATCCAAACGAACGTGCAGATGGAGGATGCGGTGAAAGAGGGCATCGGCTAAGAGACCACGCACTGCATCATATTCGGCCTGATTGTTGGTGGCAGAACCAATGCATACCTTGTTAGAGAGAACAAGGGCATGCAAGGGGGTGAAGATGGCCCAGCCTGCCGAGGCTAGACTCCTGGAGTAGCGACTTGCACCATCGGCGTAACCGATAAAGGGTGTGGACGGGGGGTCCTGCAGAATGGTGTGACAAGACAACAAATGAGGGGAGGGAAGGTAATGATGGCAGCGTGAGTGTACAGAAGTCATCAGGTGGCAATCGCAGGAGGGAGTGCAAGGGGCAGGATGACCATGACTCATACAGGGTGGTATATGAGGGCTATCGGAAGCATGGTGAGGACTCGGGCTGCGGAGGTTGACAGAGACATGGGTGGAGTGATCTCGTGTATGGGTAGGAAAAGGGTGGTCAAGGGACACAACAGGGGAGGACGCAGATGGGCTAGTCTCCGAGTGTCTTGCAGAGGAGGATAGGTAAAGAATGGTAACAGTAGACTCCATCATCGGAACATCACGGGGGGGAATGTCGATGGGAGCGGGGGGATCCTCAGGCTGACCTGAAGCATACTGCGCGAGGATGGGAGAGGCGGATTGATTTTGTTCAACCTCATACTCGTGGATCACCTCTAAAGAGGCGCGGTAATGCGTCAGGTGAGGAAAATGGTGGGAGTAATGGCCATGAACACTGCACAAAGCACAGAGTTTGTTGGTGCGGAGAGTCTTGGGGTTCTTGGTTACGGATGAAGAAGGAGTGGAGGCTTCAGGGACCGTAGACTCGGGGAACGCGACTTTCACCATGGGCTGAATACGGGGTAACTCAGGACAAGCATGGGTGGCATGACCGGTGACATCACATAATGCACAAGGCTTCGCGGGCGGAGGAGGATCCGGGTCAGTCGTGGTGGTCTTGTCTTTGGGTGCCCCCTTGCGGGCTTTGCCTTTCTTCCCGGGAGCCGTCACAACAGGAGAAGGCTCCTGTGGAGGTGCTGGGGGCACAGTGGCAACGGAGGAAGCGAGGGGGACCGGTTGAACCGGTGTCAAAGCCATGTAAGGTTTGGGGTGACCAGGAGGGGTGGCAGCTGGGGGATCAAGGTACCAGACCGGAATGCCCAAGGTCAAGTTAGGGAGAGAGAGGGTGGCCATGACAGGGACAGAATATACTCCGGGAGGGGGAGCTAGGAAAGGGATCTGCCCAGTAGGGAAATGACCAGGAGGGACGGCTTCGAGATGGTTGAGGCCAGGAGGAACCGATCCGGGAGGATAAAGAGGTTCAGGGATACCAGCTGTAGGGGGAGGGCCAGAAGGAGGAGGTCCGGTTGGCTGAGATGAATGGCTAGGAGCGGGTTGCGGAGGGCGAGGGGGAGGTTGTTGACTAGCCGAGGCAGGCCGCTTACGGGCAGCCTGAGATGATTGCATCATGCAAACATTCGAGGAGCTGGGATCAATGATGGGAGGAGGAGGAAGGTTAGGGAAAGTTCCAAGCAGGGAGGAATCTTTGTAAATGCCAGGGGAGACACTGGTCAAGGAATCAACGGTTTGCTTGTTGGCTATAGAAGAGATGGTCGTCTTAGGGGAGGTTTGAGATTTTGGCTCATGATATGTCAACTGGTCAATGGTGACTATCTTTCCATTATGGGGGAAAGACATCTTGCGAAAGACCGTGGATGGGACAGAAGACATAGCATAGGTGTAGCTTCGCCCCAATAGAATGTTGTAATCTAGCGGGGCATCGATGACTTCGACGTCGACGCAAACAGTCTTACTGGCGAGGGT
This sequence comes from Pinus albicaulis, assembly GCA_034641835.2. Classification (NCBI taxonomy): domain Eukaryota; kingdom Viridiplantae; phylum Streptophyta; class Pinopsida; order Pinales; family Pinaceae; genus Pinus; species Pinus albicaulis. The sequence goes on along the minus strand of JAXQQM020084965.1, from coordinate 3,521 downwards.
GATAGGACAATTACGAAACAGGCCAATGGGCTGGGAGGCATGACCGTCCCACGCTCGAAGGGTGATCGTGGAAGGGGCCAGTTCAGGGGATCCGAGTTGCTACCAAACCGAAGCGGACATCACGCAGGTGGATGCCCCCTCATCAATGATACACCGGGACACGTTGGCGTTCCAGATTTTGACTGGGATTTGGAAGGCGACGGAAGGAGGGAGAGGAGGATGGTCCGATTGAGTGGCGTCGAAAACAATCATTTGGTCGTCAGCAGGATCTAGAGCGCCCACGGCAGATAGTAGAGCCTTCTTTTGGGAAGGGCACGACTGGAGGAGTTCCAGTGTGGAAATGGCAACGGGGGATTGCACCAAATCGTCTACTATACTATACGAATGAGCAGCTCGACCAGAAGCAACATTTCGACGTAATGGTCCCTTAGGAATCTTGGTATGTACCTCAACTTTGGGTTGAGGGATATGTAAGGGGCCGCTGGATGTCGAAAGAGGCTCTATAGAACCTGAAGAAGGAGGCTCGGGGGCAGACTGAGCAGGAGGCTTGGGGTACTGACGAGACCGAGTTTGAAGGTGAAGATCGATGGGCGGGTTAGGATCGGAGTGCATCATGAGGATCTGGTAATCGGAGGAACCAGAAATGGAAGGGGGAGTGGCGACCTGGTTATCAGGCGGTTGGGTAGCCACGAATCCTTGCTGAGGGAAGGGATCGGTAAACACAGCTGGTTGAGTAGTGGCCACATTAGGAGGAGCATGAGGGGAGGCGTGTTGTCCACGCAATGTGGCTTGAGACTCCCACATCTGCCGCATCTGGGGTAAAAGGGGACAATCGTGGGTGTAATGACCATAAACACCGCAACACGAACAGGGCTTGGTTGTGCGAAGCGGCCTATCCGGCTTGGGCTGAATGCCCTGTTGCTGGTTACCAGTGTTAGGGTCCACACCAGAATTGGGTCCTCGGGTACCAGGGGCAGATTGGTTTTGGTTGCCTCTCCACCTTCTTTGAGAAGAAGGGGGATTAGTCACGCCATGCTGTGCAAATACTTGCCCTGGAGGGGGCCGTAAGTGTTGTTGCGGGTTTGGAGGAGGCAAGGGAGATGGAAGTGCATATGCTGGAGGAGCTGGCGCTCCAGGCTGTGGATAAAGGTAAGGGTTGGGTTGGGCAACATTGGGGTAAGCAGGAGGTTGGGCAAAAGGAGGAGGCATGCCGTATCCTGGATACATGCTGCCGGGAGGGGGAAGAGTGCTTGAGGTGCTGGCCCCTCCCTGAGGGAGACCATAGCCCATAGGAGGTTGAGCGTATGGATGGGAAAGGGCTCCAACGATACCATCGGCGGAATGAGATGCCCCCGGGGCGTTAGTGCCACCGGGCCTGGGGAGGTCAGGAATAACGGTATAAACGTAACTAGATTGAGCGTAGATCAAGTCATATTTCAAGGCTATTTGGAGGGTGGCTTCTTCAGTTTGAGGAAAATGAGAGGTGACATCTTTGCTGATGGGAGCGGGAATAGTGCGAAGGAACCGGTCCATGTAAACCCGATCTTCGAAGGGAGGGGCTCGACATAAGCTCCGTCTTCGTCGCCATTCCTGAACATGGGAGGAAAGGCGTGTTGAAGAGGATTGCTTAAAGGAAGTCAAAATCTCCGTGCTAGTATCATATCAGAGAGGGAGCTGGAAGTACGACAAAAAGGCTTGGGCAAGAGTGTCAAAGGTGGTATGGGTAGAAGTGGCTTGTTCGACATACCATTTAGAAGCTTCGCCGGTGAGCGTGCGTTGGAACAAACGAAAACGGATGGAGTCACCGGTAATGGAATTGGAGGAACACCACATGTGGAAAGATCAGACATGATTGGTTGGATCTTCTCCATTAAGGCCCTCAAACTTAGGGATGTCGGAGGGGAGCTTGGTTGGCATAGCAGGCCAATTAGCATTGTGGTGAATGGGGTCATTGATCAACTGATGGAAATCGGGGAGGCTGAGGCCTGCAATGTACGACAGCACGGGGGTGGCCGGGGTAGTTCCTGTGGCGGTTCCGCTAGTAGTAGGGCCGGCATTGGGGTCGGGAGAACCGCTAGCGTTAGGCCCTGGACCAGACATAGTGAAGGTGACAGGGGGAGAACCAGGAGGAGAAGGAGGACCCGATGAATCAGGAGAGGAGTCGGAGTGCGGACTCGAAGGTGGACTGGCTCGACGACGGTGGTGCGGCGCAGGTCGATCAACCAGAAATTGAGGGTGAAGGCCAAGAAGTCTCCGGGAAAGGCGCCTTGGGGGCGCAATGATGACAGAAAGAAGGAAACCGACAAGGGTAGAAAGGGACAGAATCAAGTAATGTCAAGGGCAGATGAGGTGCAGTGACAATTTATTTTAGAGTCTTTTCCAGGCGGTGTTAACCAGGCGCTTCTTCACTTAGGGTCAGTGTGTGATGTGCGTTAATTTTAATTTTTAAACCCTTTTCATTTTGAGAGCAAGAAAAAGTGTGCTGCGTAACTGAAAAGAAATCTACAGAGAACAATATAGATTGCTGAAATAACAGAACATTTAACAGTTAACTATGCATCGATCTAACCCAAGAAGGCAGGTCTTTCAAAACTACTCTAAAAGAGGGAAAAAATCTATTCGAAACACACATAAAAAGAGGCCAATAGATCTAGGGTCAAAAGGGACAGGGATCTAAAGGATAAAGCTGCTGAAAAGAGGCGCAGATCACAGCCAAGAGGCAGAGGCAAGGTGGCTGGAAAAAGGAAGGAAATTAGCAAAAACCGAAAGGGGCAAGGCGGAGGCCTTCAAAGGAGGTCCAAACAAAACGACAGGAGGTGATTTGAAAGGAAGAAAGGCTGATTTCAAAGGATCTGAAAGGGAGGTAACAGATCTGGAAAAAAGGAGGCTGAAGCTCCGGAAAACAGACGGCTGAAACAGCTAAAACTCTTCCACAAAAAGTGGAGGGTACTAAAGCCCTAGGGGGCTAGATTCCCACTTAGATGAGTAAAAACAGATCAGAACTTGGTCAAGGCGGGCTGAGACAGAGGCTGGAAGACACTGACAGAAGCTGCAGCAAAACCTAGAAAAATTGTAGAAAAATCACTGAAAAAATGGCAGGTCGCAGTTTCAGACCTGATTTCAGTGTAGGTCGCAGGAAACAGGCTGAAAAGTGCAACCTGGAGGTCCAGGTCGCAGTTTTAGGGCCAAAAAGTGCGACCCCCCATTCCGGTTGTCTCGACAGTAGATTTTCACAAAAGTTGCCGTCTCAGTTGCTACTGGTGTCGCTTACCTGCGCAATAGGGCCAGAAACACACGGAAGTTAGAAATTTTGATGTTTTAGGGTTTTATGTGAGAAAAACAACATGAAAATAGGAAAAATAAACAGTTGAAAAGAAACCCTAGGGTCTGAAGTAGCTGGATATGCAGGAATATGAAAAACGACAGCAGTCGTAATTTAAAACCCGTGTGGAGTCGCCATTTGTTAGCATGAATCCTTTGTCGAAGTGTACGAAAAAGGACCACTTTAGCTACACATAACT
>JAXQQM020058580.1:0-42930 GCA_034641835.2 Pinus albicaulis | reverse complement strand
TGTCTCCATTGGTCCCACTCTTCTATTTATAGCGTTGTTTGATTTATTCAACCATGACTTGGTCTCCATGCCTTGTCTCCTTTCACACCCAAGGTGTCTTTATTCTGACTAGCTAAACTGATCTACATTCACATTGAGTTGTCTTTATTGATGATCCACTCATCCCATATTAATGTTGTTGACTTGGTCAAACTTGGCCTTGTCCACATACATTAGACTTTGTTCACACATGAGGATGCTTGATCTAGTTATTAACATGATCCCTTTTCACATTAAGAGGGATTTTATGCCTACTTAAGATACTTATGGGCCTCCTTACCCATTTATTCATCTATCTAGATGTTAAGAGAAAATTTAATATTCCCATTAGCTCCATGCTAATTTAGGAATATTACACCCTGATACATTTAACAATACTGAATATGAGATACATAATTGTATTGTGTTCCTTTCCTTCTGATCCAACTTCACCCAGCCTTCTACTGACATAGTCATTGGTTTAGTACCTGGATCTGCCGTGATCCACCAATCTTTATTCACCAACAGATTCTCCATCTTGAGATTCCACAAATTAAAAAAATTTCCATTAAAATTTTTGATCTCTATCTTTCCATTGTTCACCTTCTTCTTTCATCATAAGAATCAATCCTGCAGATCTCCCACTGTAATAGGGTGTACCATAGGCCCGAGAAAAAACCCTTAACATCAAAGGTGTCCCATTGAAGTCGAAACTACTCTAATAACAAATGTATGTTTTAACCTTGTACAGAAATTACCTACTTCTTAAAACAAAAAAATATACAATGGCGAGAACATAAAAAAGATATACATCCCATGGATCCAAAAACTCGGACTACCAAATTTGATTTTTCGTTATATTACTTTCAATTTTACAATTCATAAAACCCAATCCATAACCCTAGTCTTGGAAATAATATAACACGCACCTAGTCATGGAAATAATATAACACACACCCAACACAGTGACTACAAAGGATTGGGCAAGCTGGGAGCACAATCTTGTAAAGATGAGACAAGATAACTTCACTAGCCACTGGAAGTGCACACTGAACCAAGGAAAGTAAGAGAGGGCACAAGGAAATAAATATTGGAGCTTAGAACTGCACCATGCGCACTTTTGAAAGAGGGAAGCTTCTCTTGGGTGCAGGTTAGGATTGCAGTGAGCAAGGGTGAGGCACACTTTCAACTAGAAGTTCATAGTGCACTAGGGAGGCTTAACTATGACGCATTTCACAGTTGTAGTGGGCATAGATGACTCATTGTGGCTTATAATTGTGCTATTAACTATGGAAGGGAAGCCTTTCTCAGTTAGGTGCAGTTCAAATTTATAATGGATGCATGTTACTTGCAAGTGTGAACTTCTCGAGGAGAGATGGATAAGCTCTAAAATGGCTAAGTGATGATCAATACAAGTCAATAGCATAGTACAAGTGAGAGAAACAAGTCACAAGTGTTCATATATCCTGTCATAATCATGACTAGAAGGTGAAAGGTCATGGAATGCGAAGAGTTGATAGAAACGCCACATGCGATAGTAGCACGACACTTGTAGGGGAAAGAATAGATAAAAAATACATGTAATATGCAAAAATATGATTAAAACGCGACTAAGAAAAACAAAAGGGCCATTGTAATATTCCCAAATCTTCACATCACATTTGGAATATTAGAGTCCTTCATTTTCTTAATGAATTAAGTAAGTAAAAGGGTGGAGGGACTCACAATCCTAAATAAGAATAAATATCCACTTTGTGTGTGTGAATGTGGATTAATTTAGTCTAGATCTGCAAAAAGAGGTAGTTGAGCAACTACTAATGTGAATGAGATTGGAGATCATGTCTCATTTAATGAGAGAGATCATGGAAGGTTGATTCAGTCAACTAAGATCTTGAAGATGTCAAACCAAGGGGTCATTGAGCATTAATGATCAAGTGGTGGAGGAATGAAGCACACATGATGGAGGGGTGTACATTGCACCTAGACTGTTTGGTTGATTTGGTCAAACAATGCAGTCCCACTTGGAGGATATTATCCACCTAAGACAGCACAGTTGAGATTAGGGCCAAGGCTTGAGGGGGTTAAATCATTATAAAGTAGATGAAGGCAAAGGTGAAAGGCATCTTGGATTATTTTGATGTATGATATTTTAGATATGGAATTGTTAAGTGATGTTCCACTGCAATCTTGGGCTGTTTAGCAGAGATTGCAGGTGTTGTTTAGCATAGGGTGTTCCCAAGCGGGAATCAATCCTCTTTCTTTGAGTGATCTCTAAGGAAAAGGTTTTTACTTCATTATACATCAGGCTTTAAGTGCCATTTCCATTTCCTACTTTCTGTAGAACATTCACACTCAGAAAGTTGCGTTTTTCTGAAGATTAGTTTGGAAGGTGGTAGTTGTCTTCGGTATTTCAGCTCGAGAACAAGGTGATGGATTATTCCCATCACTTGGGATTATATTGCAGCATTCCCAAAGCCACATTGCATATCTAGCATCAAGCCAAAATTTATTTACCTCCTAGCAGCAGTATTCTCTCCAAGAATAACGTTGTCCATATTGCAGATCTGAAAGGAGGAAGGAAGTTGCTAGTATTTCAGCTAGCAATCCAGTGGAGGATCATTCCTTCACATTGCCATCAGTCTTACCATTAGGCTGGATCTCATTGCAGCATTTTTTAGCAAGTAGGAGGCCTCTCTTTCCCTCACAGCGTAGTTTTCAGAGGCAGTTGTATTGCAGCAGCTGCAATCATCTTTGGAGGATTGAGAAGCTAGATCTAGAGCTCCTAGCTCATAGATCTAAGGAAGGGATCAACCCTTCAAGCATAGATCTGATCTGAGCACATGTTTCAGCCATCTATTCTTCAGATCTGTATTTCCCAGCAGATCAAGGATCAAACCCTGGGGAGGTGATTTTTCCAAAGTTGTAGATCTGGAAAATTCTTTCTGGGTTATCTTGGGAATCCGTCACAGTGGCCAGATATTGAATCTTGGCATCATCAGAGCTCCAGTTCTAAGTATATTTGCATTTCTCTTTTCAACCTTCAACTCCATGTTTATATTCTGTTGAAGAGACAACACAGTATTTGCTACAGAACCTCAATAGTTACGTTTTACCTGCTTCACACATGTTTTCTAGGTGATCTTAGCTCATATTTTTGGCTAGATCTACCTATATCTTGTACTTGTGTAACTGATTCATCTCCAATATAATAAAATGGCTCAGCTCTTTCTGCATATTTTGATTTGTACTTAGATTTATTGTTTATCTTGCTGTAAGTTCTTATATTGTGTGAATTATTGTTGCATTTTCCCATTTCAGTATATTACAATGGTGTCAGAGCATGATATTTGGCTCAACTTGTGGACACTTCTTCCTTTTACATTGAAAGAAGAACAGATAGATGAGATCTATCACGGAGAATGAAAAAATTTTCACTCCTTCCTTTAGATCCATGCAATATCTCCAAAGGGGTCTATCAAATGAAGGAGAAAGAATAGAAAGAAGATCCAAGAAGTAGATCTGATGAGGAAAGCACTTCCTATCAGCATCAAAGAAGACTGGAGAATTCTAGATCTCCTCATAGATCCACTATGCCCACTTTCTTTGAAGAAGATGAGTGGTATAGAAGTAAAGGAAGGAATGAACCTGAGACTCGTGAGACTCTCAGTCTGTATCTTGAAGAGTACAAAGCATAGTCTAGAGAATTCAAGGAGAAGCTAACTCTCCAACAATTCTTCAAAATAAAAGAAGAGAGAGGATACTATAGCAGCAATAGAAGGAAGAGACATAATAGATTCTATTTTCCTACATTTGATGGATCTTCCTCAAGCAATGTCAAGGCTTGGAGGAGGAAGTTAGATTCATTTTTTGAGCTACATCCTGTGGCTGAAGAATAGGTTTTTCAAATTGCAGCACTTCATCTCTTAGATGAAGCAGAATATTGGTGGTTTGGGCACCTAGAGCATGCAAAGGTGACCAAGTATTCAGATTTCTTTCATAAGTTGAGGAAGAGATTTGATGTGGAGGGGTCACTAATTTCACCACCTACTGCAAAAGTACTTGTATCTAGAGAAGAGGCACTTACATCTTTGCAAGATATTCTTGAGCTCTTGACATATGGAGTCCCATGCATGGATCAGGAGATGCATGAGGAGGAGAAGGAAGATACCAGCGCTAGTACACTTGAAGGAAAGAGACCATCACTCTTACCAGCACTTGAAGACATTGTTGTCCCAGTTGGAGGAACTCTTATGTTCTGTCAAGAGGTTCCCACATATCATTTGATCCAAGGTATGCATAAAATTTCAGCAAATATGGTTTCTAGATCAATGCATAACCAAGGATTAGAACAAGATGCTGATTTGAAGCAAAAACATATCACAGTGCAGAGGACCCTTGATCTAATCAAGGAGGAGACTGAAAAATATCCCTGTTCATCATTTTTGAGCTACATTCAACCCTTTGAGTTGAGATGTAGGGTTTCAGAAAATGGGATTAGCATTATCCTATGTACAAAAACTGATTGTGAGATCAGTGTTGTAACTTTCTTTGAGACAGTGCATGTATCACCCTCCAGATCTACAGCGCTGTCATTTAGTAGCTGTGAAAAAGAAAGGGCTTCATCATTCTTGGGACACTCTGGAGGTAGATTCATTCATGAAGCAATGGAAGCAAATATGACAAATGGTAGACATCTTGAAATGAGAAATATTTTCTCCTTTCTAGATGATACTTTCTCAATGAGCCTCTCACTTCTCAAAGAGAAAATTCTACTTGCATTAAATCCAAAACTTCTTTGGTTTTTGAGGGCCTTTGATGGAGATATAATCTCATTAAGAGATCTCATTAGAGATGCATTTCGACATTTCATGGAATGCAAAGATCTTTAACAGTTTGGGAAGGATGACATTCTACAAAGGGAGGATTCCATGATTATGCAGTACCTCATTCATCATCCCCATGGGAGTGAATGAGTAAGGATGATAAGAAAGGGGTTGCAGCACCACTTGCATATTTGTATGGGCCAACATGCTTGGTTACGTTGGTTTCCATTGGGAGATTTCTGTCACTCTCCAAAGGCACCTATTTTTCTAATCCATGCCTTGAAAAACATGTATTAAATGGAGAAGGAGGCATGGCTGCGCTGGCTGCTCTTGGGTGAGTATGGATACCATCCAATAGCTCATCATTTTCTGAATCATGCCTTTTCTTTCAATGATAAATTGCAGCAAGGGAAGGCATGTTCATTTTGGTTTCACTTGAGAGAGCTTGGCCACCACATGACATCTCCTATGTCTATGTGTTTTGTATTGTTTAAAATTTGGCATAATGATCTCATGATGTGCATTTATTATGTTTCTTTGTATTGGGATGATGTGACATCTCATATGTCCATTAGTATGCTTATGCTTCATGATGCACATGAGGAGGAAAGGAGGCAACAAGATCTCTTGTTGCTTTGGTTGCTTATGGGGGAGTTTGGCTTAATCATCTTACATGGAGGAGATGGAGGATGGAAGCAAAGGGCCTTACTCTAGAGATTGTTGTTAGGAGAATGTGGTTTGGCATATTTTTCTACCCATATTGCTTCTTGCCTTCTTCTTTTGCATAACTTTGAGATGATGGAGTTTGGATCCAATAAGGCCAACAAGGCTAATTATGGGAGCATATCAATGTTCAATCTAATTCATGAAACATGGGATGAAGATATGTATTGTATAATGAAGCTTTTCCATTATGGAAAGAGCTACTTTATTTTATGTCTCTGATGTATTGTTGATGATGTTGGACATCACATGGTTGTCACTTGGTACTTCATGATGGGAGGAGGATATCTAACCAAACAGTTGGAGGTCATTCCTTATGATTTTAAGAGACAACTTTGGAACCAAACATACATAACCTATTGCAGCAAATGGAGTAAGCCTTCCTTATGTGAATGCCATATGGAGGGGAATATATGGCCTTGCATGTACTTTTGGAGTTGATTGAGGACAAGAAACATTTTGCTGGGGGGGGACTGTAATATTCCCAAATCTTAATATCACATTTGGAATATTAGAGTCCTTAATTTTATTAATGAATTAAGTAAATAAAAGGGTGGAGGGACCCACAATCCTCAATAAAAATAAATATCCACTTTGTGTGTGTGAATGTGGATTAATTTAGTCTAGATCTGCAAAAAGAGGTAGTTGAGCAACTACTAATGTGAATGAGATTGGATATCATGTCTCATTTAATGAGACAGATCATGGAGGGTTGATTCAGTTAACTAAGATCTTGAAGATGTCAAACCAAGGGGTCATTGAGAATTAATGATAAAGTGGTGGAGAATGAAGCACACATGATGGAGGGGTGTACATTGCACCTAGACTGTTTGGTTTATTTGGTTAAACATTGTAGTCCCACTTGGAGGATCTTATCCACCTAAGACATCACAGTTGAGATTAGGGCCAAGGCTTGAGGGGGTTCAATCATTATAAAGGAGATGAAGGCAAAGGTGAAAGGCATCTTGGATTATTTTGATGTATGATATTTTAGATCTGGAATTGTCAAGTGACGTTCCACTGCAATCTTGGGTTGTTTAGAAGAGATTGTAGGTGTTGTTTAGCACAGGGTGTTCCCAGGCGGGAATCCCTCCGCTTTCTTTGAGTGATCTCTAAGGAAGAGGTTTTTACTTCATTATACATCAGGCTTTAAGTTCCATTTCCATTTCCTACTTTCTGCAGAACATTCACACTCAGAAAACTGCGTTTTTCTGAAGATCAGTTTGGAAGGTGGTAGTTGTCTTCGGTATTTCAGCTAGAGAACAAGGTGAGGGATTATTCCCATCACTTGGGCTTATATTGTAGCACTCCTAGAGCCACATTGCAGATCTGGCATCAGGAAAAAATTTATTGACCTTCTAGCAGTAGTATTCTCTCCAAGAATAACGATGTCCATATTGCAGATCTGAAAGGAGGAAGGAAGTTGCTAGTATTTCAGCTATCAATCCAGTGGAGGATCATTCCTTCACCTTTCCATCAGTCTTACCATCAGCCTGGATCTCATTGCAGCATCTTTTAGCAGGAAGGAGGCCTCTCTTTCCCTCACAGCGCAGTTTTCAGAGGCAGTTGTATTGTAGCAGCTGCAATCATCTTTGGAGGATTGAGAAGCTAGATCTAGAACTCCTAGCTCATAGATCTGAGGAAGGGATTATCCCTTCAAGCATAGATCTGATCTAAGAACATGTTTCAGCCATCTATTCTTCAAATCTAGCTTCAGATTTGTATTTCCCAGCAGATCAAGGATCAAACCCTGGGGAGGTGATTTTTCCAAAGTTGCAGATCTAGAAAATCTTTTCTGGGTTATCTTTGGAATCCATCATAGTGGCCATATCTTGAATCTTAGCATCATTAGAGCTCCAGTTATGAGTATATCTTCATTTCTCTTTTCAGCCTGCAACTCCATGTTTATATTCTGCTGAAGATACAACGTAGTTTTTATTGCAGAATCTCAACAGTTACGTTGTACCTTCTTCACACATGTTTTCTAGGTGATCTTAGCTCATCTTTTTGGCTAGATCCACCTATATCTTGTACTTGTGTAACTAATTCATCTCCAATATAATAAAATGTCTCAACTCTTTTTGCATATTCTGATTTGTACTTAGATTTATTGTCTATCTTGCTGTAAGTTCTTATATTGTATGAATTATTGCTGCATGTTCCCATTTTGGGATATTACAGCCACTAAAACCGACAAAAGAAAACAAAAGTGACACTTTGCAAAACTTACCAAGAATTGGCACACTTGTGACCAAGAGTGAAAACTCCTTGCGATGAGAAAATGTGCTCAACTCAAAGTGAATATTGATTGTGAGAATGAATAATGACCTAGGCTCCTTATAAATGAAAACTACATGCAAGTTAAGATTATGGTTTCGATGCATGCTCGTCACTTATCGCTAGATCATTGGGTTAGGTAAGTGAAGTGGGATATGATCCCTATTTTTTAGGAGTTTTCTCTACATGAAAGTAAGAAAGTGTGCATGTATGAGAGAAAGGGAGTGTGAACTTTCTATAGACAAGGAGCACACACTTTTTATTGGCAAGGGGTGTTCTAAGCTATGAGAAAGAATTGCACTCCACTAGGAAAATTAAGTTTTCTCTACATGCAAGACAATGTATTTTTATCAAACAATGAATATGTGGTCATTAAGTTTGGAAATTATTCTCTCACTAGGAAACAAATATGTTTTTCTTGCCTTTTTGTAGTTTTCATGTTAGGTGATGAGGGTTTGGCTAAGTCAAAGAAAATCTAGTGTTTTTCCTATCTTTAAAAGTCGACATGACATCCTCCAAATATATGAAACTGACACTTAGGAAACTTTGACCTATGAGGAAAAGTGACACTTAGAGATGTTGAAATGATATTCTACACTTAAGAAAGTATGGGAAAATTACAAGATGACATAAGGTAGCTTAGAGTGAGAGCTCATGAAAACATAGGTAGGCTTCAAAATTGAATGAAGAAAAAAATTTGGAGGGTAGTTGTCGCAACGACAACACTTGGAAACACACTGGAAGAACTCTAGCTTCTCTGTTTAGGTCTTAAATTTATGCATGGAGTCTTAGTCCTTAAGGAAGTATTGATTTACCCTGTGAATTTCCTTGGCTTCCCTACTGTTATAGCATCATTTTTCACCTTCATATGATTCATGATTGCTTTTATGGCTTTGGGCACCCATTCCTACAGACTTGAACACAATTCACTAAAAAACAGTGTTAAAATTCCCATACGCGGTTATGCCCAGACTTTTCCGCGTGTATACGCGAGTCCATATGTACTTTTCCACGTATGCCATTAAAATCATTAAAAAATATATTAAAATTCCCTATTTTTGGGCTGGGATGATGGTTACTCCAGTATTTCAACCACCCCAGCACGTGGCCAATTGTTTCCAACTAATTGAAACTACTTTGAGGGAGTATAAAAGCCCCTCATGTGCATGGCCTAAGGGAGAGAGAAATTTTATAGACATTATACTCTGTTGGAATCCCAGTTCAAGTCTGAATCCTCGTGCCTCCTGCACTTTCCCAGATTTATATCAGGAAACCCTTGTTTCCTAGAGATGTTCATCCATTTATATGCCATCTCGAGTGCACAAGTCTTGGAAGAATCTTAGCGAGGCAAGGGCGGGACGAATCCGGACGACGGTCTGCTCGAAGATCGTGGAAGGATTCAGGTGATCTCTCCACTTTTACTATTGTACATGTTGTTCGTGATAATGAAGAACCATCTTGTTCCTGAACCTACGTGTTAATGTTTATTTATATGTGTGAAAAGATTATCATTTAAGCATTTATTATGGTTTATATAATGTTTCACATGAATTGCACTAACGTTTAGGAGAAGTATATGTTGTACAACTAGGTTTCCGTGCACGTTCTTTCTTGTTTTCCAGGTTGAAGGTGGAAGGAGAGTTGCTGGGGGTTTGGACCCCGCGGGATCTACATCGAACGTAGGACTTCGGGTGAGTTCTGCTATCGTTGTTAACTAGTCTTTTGCATTCAAGTATGGTTGTGTGTGAGTCCTTCTGAATAGCATGCCCTTCTCTGTGGAGGTTTAGACCCAACAAACCTCTAGGGTGATTTTCCCCGAAACAGAACTGGCGACTCCGCTGGGGACCACATTCTTGTGATTCCCCTGTTGGGTGGTTTCAGCTGTTTGATAGGTTTCCAACAGTTTTAACTTTTATTTCCAGTCCAGTTAACTCTTTCTCAGTCAGACTGAAGTCCTGGTTTCTTATCCAGGCTTGATATTTTTTGTTTTTCATTATTTACCTTTATATACGCGGGTTTGTCTGCACACAGTTTCATATACACGCATTTTTTGTTAAAGGGAGTCGCGTATACGCGGGTTTCCTTAGCACAGTCGCGTATGCACGCTTGTTTCCAAACTGTCAAGTCGCGTATACCTAGGTCAATTTTGAAATTTTAGGTTTTTTGGCTTTTTAGTCCTGTCTGCCTGTGGAGACCTGTTCCTGCAGTGTCTTTGTATCCTCTGGATTGTGTAGAAAGTGGTCCTTGGTCTTTTCTCTCTCTGGTTTGGTTGAAAACTAGCTTTTTGGCAAATCTTGTTTCTTGTGCTGGCATTTCTGGTTTGAGTACCAAGATCTCTTCCTGGGGATTCTTGGTTGTTCTGCTTTATCAGAACAGAGAGCTTTTTCTCATTTACTCTTTCCTACCTTTGTGTCTTGCTTTGCATTTCGATTTTTGCCCATTTCTTGGTTGGTTTTCTTGAGTTCAGTCGACTAGCTCTTGTTGCAATTTTTGAAGAGTCTTTCTAGGTTCTTTGAAGTTTTTGTTTGCTACAAGGTTGTACTATTCTTCTAGGCTGAGTGTTTGAGTTTCTTGTCTTCTTTTGCTCATATAGATCTTGCTACTAGCTAGCCCTATAAGGTTTGGAGCATTTTTGAAGTTTTTGCTTGAAATTCAGAGTTGTTTGGCTTGGAATTTGGTAGTCTTCTTGGTCTTGTCGAGCTCTTCCTTTTTATAAAACTCAAAAGCTCAAAAACATTTTGTTTTGTCCTTTGCTTTTGTTTCGCATTTTTGTTTTCGTTTTGTTATATCTGTTGAAGCTTTGTTGAAGTTTCTTGCTTTTGGTTTTCAACTTGATTTTGGAAAGGAATTGTCATTGGTTTCTTCCTCTTGTTTCAAGCATTTTTGGTGTCTTTATATTAAGAGTTTCTGATTTAGGGAACTAGCTTTCTGGACAACCAAAAAGAGATAAAACTGAAGGATCTTTGGGAAATTTCTCTCTGCTTTAGTAGATTTTGCATCTTAGAGTTTGCATGCTCTTAGTGATTTGCATGAGGTGCACTTAAGCATTTAGTCATTTTCATAGTTTTTGTGAGTGTGGAGTTTTTTATTTGAAAAGAAAAATAAAAATTTTTAATCTCGTAGAACCCGTATAGAAGTTGATTTTCATCGAAAGACAATAACTGCATTTGCATGTAGTTTGGTTTTTATTAATTTCTTTTTCTGCATCAAAACACCACAAGTTTCATTTTCGTATCCCTTTGACTTAACATAACGGCCAATTAAAATAAGCGATATAATTTAAAAGCAACTAGCAAGTTTTTTAAGTGTCATACACCAACTAGCTAGGTTGTAGGGCCTTGGATTAGGTGAGTGGAGAGTTAACTCTCCAAGGCCGCTCAAACAAAACATAGAAGTTGATTAATTGAGTGAAATCCAACTCCGTTAGGTGGACCGAGAAAGCTCTCCTCCAGAGAGTCAAGCGCGAGGGGAAGTGAAGGCTGAGAAGAGGGATACCCCGTCTCCGATTAGCTGAATCTGACCTCAAGACCGTTCCGCCTGGCTTCTGACACGGATTGGTGCCCATAGTTGCCACTCCTAGGTTCCACACAGGTGACTGCGGGGGGGAATACCCGTGGTACCTGAGGCAAACGTCGCATCACTTTCAGCAGTACTTCTGGGGGGTGCCCTTGCGAAGCTTGGGTGCTTGAGCCGGCAAAGGCTGTCGTTAGGAGGTCAGCGTAACTGTTTCTGATACCTTCGCTAGTAGGCCTGGGCCGTAATTATCCCAGACTACTTTTGGGAGGTCCTATATTTCGCTTTCTTGTATTTTGGTGTCCGGTCCTAATCACCCGGAGCGGAAATACCTGAAGGCTGTTTGCTTGATTGTATCTCAGGGATTATTTTTTGTAGTGAGTGCTCTTTGCTCCTAGCTTTCCTAGCTTTATACTTTTTTATTCTAATTAAAATCTATAAAAGTGGCTGATCAAGCGCCTCGTCGATCGAGGAGAATCCGGGGGTTATCTCCCGAGAGTCCAGAGCCTTCTTCAAGAAGGCGTAGGAGTGATTTAGCAGGTGGTTACCACCCTGTGACGTCTGACGCAGTGGAGAGAGATCCTCCACAAGGGTCTGAAGGTTTCGTAGCTGATTTTGGTGTTGGTTCCGAGAGGAGCGTTCCGCTCACCTCGCGAGTTTTATTTCCACAGGAAGAAGAAGTTCAAATAGAGGAAGTACCTGAACCATCAGTGTCACTTCCATCTCCTCTTCCTCCTGATTATCCGTTCGTTGTTGAATACATCGGACCTGAGTCAGAGAGACCGGAAGATCCTCCGTATTATACATACCTTTCGATGGCCACGACTGGGAATGCGGCTTCTGCTGTGAGTGCTGCAGGCATTCAGACTCCTTCTTCTGTTGAAGGAGGGGGCACTATTGCTATATCTTTGATTGCTTCTAGTGCTACTGTGTTTGGGTCTGCTTTCACCCAAGCACATGCTTCTCAATCTGGTCCCTTCAGTTTTGGAATGCCCACTAGTGGGATTCCTTCTTTTTCCTTTTTTGCTGCTGCAGCTGGATCTACACCCATGTCTTCCATGGCTAGTGGATCAGCTTCTTTTCAAGGGTTCCCCTTCGGAACTGGACATATTCCTAGTTCAAATCCTTCTTTAGGGTCCTTTCCATTTACTTCTCAGACTCAGAGTTTCAACCCCTGGTCTGGAGGTCAAAATTCGACTACTTTTACAGGTTGGAACCCTGTATTCACTACAGCGGGGGCAGGGAATCATTTTTACGCTGGTCACCAAGCAAATGCTTCTTTCCCTTCGTCGAGTGCTTATCAGACTTTTTCTCCTCTGTCTAATGCCTGGAACCCCTATCAGGGGCTTTCCTCTTCATTTCATACTTCAGGGGGGGGAACTGGTCTGGGCTTTGGTAACTCTGCGTTGGGAGGAGGTTCTTCTCCTTTTTCTACGAGTTCTTTCTGGCAACCTGGTGCCTCATTAAATCCAGGGTATTATTTTCAGAATGTTGTGAATTCATCCTATCAAGGATGGAATCCTCAGGCTCCGCCTCGTTTACCTTTTCTGGCAACGTTAAACTTGCCAGATCTGTCGAAATTAACTAATGATCTGATCTGTTATAGTCTGGGGTGGCCTCCGGTTCCCACCAAACTTCCTTCAGACATTCCAAAGTTTGAAGGCAAGAATGGCGAGGATCCAGCTGATCACATCACCACCTTCCATTTATGGTGTTCTTCGAACTCCCTGATCGATGATTCGATTAGGTTGAGATTGTTTCAACGCACCCTAACTGGAAACGCTTCCAAATGGTATATTGAGCTAACTGGGGGCAGTTTTGCTACATTTGGAGAACTAGCTGTTACATTTCTAAACCATTTCCAGTTGCAAGTCTGTTATGATGCCGGGACTGAACTCCTAGCTAATTTTAAACATGATGACACAACCCACATTTCTGACCATATTCAGGAATGGAGGAGAAGGAAGAGGCTTATTAAAGCTCATATTCCAGGAGAATTCCTGTTGGAATGGTTTCTGAAATCTCTGCAGTCAGATATTTCGAAAGATGTATCCCTCTCCGGGGTATTTTCTGAGGAGCAGGCCATTTTTAGGGCCCAGCAGTTGGAACTGATATATTCTCAGTCTGGGGTCCTCCATAAATATCTGCCCAATGCTCCTCGCTCCAAATTAGATTTATCCAAAACTAAGCCTGGTCCTCATGGTGACGGACTGATTGGATCAATCAATAGTGGTGCAGCCAGCCTGCTTACTCAATTGCAGCAGTTGTCTTTGCAATCTGCTCCTTCTAGTCAGGTTGTGCCTGCTGAGTCATCACCTTCCCAATCTTTGTCCATAAATGTTGTCCAAGCTTCTAATCCCAAAGGAAATCAACAATCCGAAGGGAAGAAGAAGGGACGAAATAATAAGAAAAAGGGCAAGAATGGGAAGGGTAATGCGAATAAAACCAATGAGCATGTTGGTGAGGGTCCAAAGGAGAAAAAGAAAGTGAAGTTTCCATGCAAGCTATGCACTAGAGACCATCTTACACACCTTTGGCCTAAAATTCAAGATGCGCAATGCTTGTTAGCTCAGCAGGGTTCTTCTAGTTCCTAGGTTGTGTTAACAAACCCTTTTCCCCAAGGGCAACAACTGGTTGTTGGCGCGAATCAAAATCCTGGGGCTTCCTCTGGGGGCACCCAGGAAGGGGAAATTCCATCAAACATATTCATGATGAGTGCTCACGTGGATGTCGCTACGAGATCCCATGATTATGGCGGAGAAGAGTCTTTGAAAGCTAAGGATGCTTCTGATGCTACTGAGCCGCTTCACATTACAAGGCCTACTATTGATCCTATACCTCGGATGCCCAAAGCATCTACCAAGCGGTCGACAATTAATCCAAACGCTAGGGCTGCCCAGAACTACTCTATTGTGGAAGATCTGGCGCAGAGTCCTTGTGCCATGTCGGCTTTAGAGGTGCTCCAGTCTTGTCCGGCTCAGCGCAGTGCTTTGCTCACTGCCATTGGGGCTATTGATCTGAAAAATTCTCTTCTGATTACATTTGATATGACTAATTTTAAGAAGAGACTACCCCATCATATGGCTTTTCATATTAAATCATCTTACCGGAAATGCAATATCTTTCGAACGGTTGTTGATGAGGGTGCTTCCACGTGCGTGATGTCTCTCATATGTTGGAAGACGATTGGATCTCCCAAAGATGTTCCATCTACCACACTTCTGACTGCGTTTGATGGTCATTCTCACAGACCCCATGGTATTGTCCCAGCTTTGCCTATCTGTGTTGGGGGAAAAACTGTGAATATAGAGGTTGAGGTAGTTGATGCAAGCTTGGACTACAACCTTCTGTTGGGGAGAAACTGGATTTATGAGATGGATGCCATTGCATCTTCATTATTTCACATTATTTGTTTCCCTCACGAAGGGAGGATTGTTACAGTGGACCAACTGGACTGTCCTCCTGTAGACATGAATGCGTCCACTGACTCATCTGTTCCCAAGTTGGATAATACCAAGGCGCCTGTTGAGAATTTAGGAGTTGGAATGTATTCTTCCTTGATGGGTACTTTTGATATTCCTCCTCCTACGGTTCATATTAATGCAATTTCATCCTCCAAGGCTCCTCTTCGAAGAGAGTTCTTCAGAACTCATTATTTTTCGGACCCTTGGACCTTACCTTCCCCTACCGCCACATTAGCGGAAGGTCAAGTGGGTGGAATGGAATTTCCAATGTCTGCAGCTAAGATTGCTTATCAGTCTATTGTTGACTCTGCAGAGTCCATCCCAGCTCCTCTTTCACCGGAAGAGTTGGATGGAGATGTGGCTCCCGCTTGGACACTTAGTTCTTCTTCTGCCCAGGATTGCCTTGATACCACTCTTCCATCTGAAGAGGCCATCCTGGAAGCTATGACTGGTATAGATAGACCGTGGGATGATTTTCATCATCGGTCTTACTTTTTACCTGATTTGAGCGAAGTTGAAACGAGTTTTCCAAGTCCTCTGTCTCCTGGTCCTGTTCGCCCAGTCCTGAACCCTTTAGCACCAACACAGGTTTATGCTAAAGGGAACATGGATGTGATTTCTCCTACTATCCCGGTGAACATTTCCAGGGATCCCAATATCATTGAGAATGTCTTCATCGGAGCTGAATGTTCCCATGAAGAGATTCAGATTTACACCGAGCTCTTTAAAGAGTATAGGGATGTATTCGCTTGGTCTTATGAGGAAATGCCTGGTATAGATCCATCTATTGTCTAGCATGAGATCAAGACTTACGAAAACGCTAAGCCTGTGAGGCAAAAACTTCGTCCGGTCAATCCTAGGAAGGCAGCAGCTATCAAAGCTGAGGTGGAGAAGCTGCTTAAGGCGGGATTCATTTTCCCTATTCCTTTGACTGAATGGGTTTCAAACCCTGTTCCCGTAGATAAAAAACAAGGAACGATTCGAGTTTGCATTGATTTCAGAGACCTTAATAAAGCATGTCCTAAAGATAATTACCCCACACCATTTATCGATCAGATCATTGACGAGTGTGCCGGTAATGAGATTTTCTCCTTCATGGACGGTTTCTTCGGATATAATCAAATTACTATCCGTCCTGAAGATCAACATAAGACTGCCTTTATTTGTCCCTGGGGTACTTTTGCATACAAGAAGATGCCTTTTGGTCTTAAAAATGCTGGGGCTACCTTTCAGCGGGCCATGTCATATGCCTTCCACGACATCAAAAAGATTATCGAGGCATATTTGGATGATTTAGCTGCTCATTCTCGAAAGAGGATGGATCATCCTGCTCACCTCCGGAAAATATTTGAACGATGTCGTTTCTATAAGATTAGGTTGAATCCGAACAAGTGTGTTTTCGCGGTTACATCCGGTCGGTTATTGGGATTCATTGTGTCTAGAGAAGGGATTAGGATAGATCCCTTCAAGGTTGAGGCAATACTTCGGTTGCCTCCCCCGTCCTCTGTCTGTCAACTTCAAAGTCTACAAGGAAAGTCTAATTTTCTTCGGAGGTTTATCGTAAATTATGTTGAAGTTACCAAGGGATTTATGAGATTGTTGAAGAAGGGAGTTCCTTTTCTTTGGGATGACTTCGCTCAATGCTCATTCGATGCTTTGAAAAAAGCATTGACCTCTGCTCCTTTATTGAGTCCACCTGATTATAGCAGGGATTTCCTTTTGTATCTGGCAGCAGCAAAATCTACCATTGGTATGGTTCTGGTTCAGGAGGATGATGCTCTTGCAGAGCATGTTATTTACTATCTTAGTCGAGGATTGGTAGGACCTGAACTCCGGTACACTCCGATAGAAAAGTTAGCTTTAGCAGCAGTTCATGCTGTGCAGCGACTCTAGCATTACATTATTCTATGCAAAACTTATGTTTTGGCAGCGGCCAATCCATTTCAGTTTGTCCTCAGTAGGCGAGTGATTGGGGGAAAATACAATAGATGGATTGTGATTTTGCAGGAATTTGATCTTGAGTTTATGTCTGCCAAGTCCAAGAAATCATTGGTTTTCGCGGAATTGATCTCCGAGTTGCCTTGTGGGGATGAGATTGTCTATGATGAATCCTTCCCGGATGAACATTTGTTTCTTATCTCTCCACAGGATCCTTGGTATGGAGATATCATTATGTATCTCCAGACTGCGAAGTTTCCCTCTACTTTTTCGAAAGATGAGCGTCGTAAGTTGCGTCACTTGGCTAAGAATTACTTGATTATTGGTGATGCTTTATACCGTCGAGGGGTTGATTCAATCCTGAGACGTTGCTTAACTCTCGAAGAAGCTGAGGCTGTGCTGAATGATTGCCACAATGGAGCTTGTGGTGGTCATTTATCTGGGCTTGCTACAGCCCAAAAAATCTTGCGTGCTGGGTACTTTTGGCCTTCGATTTTCAAAGATTGTGTGGAGTCGGTCAAAAAGTGTCATTCGTGTCAAGTTTATACTCGAAAAATGCGCACTCATCCAGCTCCACTTTTTCCAGTCATTACTGTCGATCCCTTTACAAAGTGGGGTATTGATTATACTACTTGTAACCCGCCTTCGCTAAAGGTCACAAGTACATTATTCTAGCAGTAGACTACTTTACGAAGTGGGTGGAGGCTATGCCTACTTTTGGGAATGATGGTGAGACTGCAGCTCTTTTTCTTTTCAACCAGGTTATTGCTCATTTTGGTATTCCTAGAGATATTGTCACTGATCATGGCAGTCATTTTCAGAATAGCATGATGGCTGAGTTGGCTCTAAAATTAGGTTTCCGGCAGGAGCATTCATCTCCGTATTATCCTCAAGCCAATGGGCAAGTGGAAGTCGTGAATAAATCCTTGAAGACAATTCTTCAAAGGACAATTGATAAAGCTAGATCCAACTGGCATATTATGCTATATCCTGCACTTTGGGCATACAGGACGTCAGTGAAAACTGCAACTGGCTTTACTCCGTTTCAGCTAGTGCACGGGTTGGAATCTGTATTTCCCATTGAATGTGAGATTCCTTCTCTTAAATTAGCCGTTGAACTTCTTCAGAACACTTATAGTCTTGAAAAACGACTTCTTCATCTGGAACATCTCGATGAGCAGCATCGGGATGCCGCCACGATGAACGAAGCACATAAAAACCGAGTTAAAGTTTAGTACAATAAGGCGGTCAAGCCTAGGGTTTTTTCGGAAGGTGACCTTGTTTTGGTCTATGCCCAAGAAAAATATGCCCTGGGGGCAGGAAAATTTAAATCTATGTGGTATGGCCCCTTTATCGTTAAAAAATTCCTTAAAAAAGGAGCATATACCTTGGTTGATTTTGAAGGGAACGAGTTGTCGAAGCCCAGAAATGGGCTTTATTTGAAAAAGTATTATGCCTAGGCTTCAGCCTGGCATGTTGCTTTTGTATATAGTAGTTTTTTCTTTGTACATATCTGGTTGATTTTCGATCTTTGATGTGATGGTGATGTTTTTGATTTCCTTTGGCAGGTTGTGTCGGATGTCATGAGTCATTTTGGTTTCGCCGATGGTGCTAGTAGACACACCCAGAACTTAGCTTCCACGGCTTGGGTGCTTCATTATCCATCCGGTCAGCTGTTAGTATCAAGAGGGGTCTGCATTGGTCCTGCTTCCAATAATATAGCAGAATACACTGCAGTTGTTTATCTACTCTCGGAGGCAATATCTTTGGGTGTTGATTTGTTGGTAGTTTTCTTGGACTCTCAGCTGGTGGTGTCGCAGTTGAACAATACTTATCGGGTTCGAGATCCTTTTTTACTCCGGTTGTTCTTGAGGGTACGTTTGTTACAAAGATCATTTCAATTTTTAACTTTCATTCATATTCCTCGAGCTGACAATTGGTTGGCAGACTCATTAGCTAATCAAGCAATTGATTGGCACATTAATCATTCCATACAATAAAACTTAATCAAAAACATCATACATTTTGATACATTTGTCACATCACATCAAATATCGTTGTATATATATCATCAGAGTGTTCAAAACTATACAAAAATTTGGATCCATAAGTCATACAAAAACTTGGGCTTATGCCCGATCATGTTCAGTCTCAAAAAATATACAGTCATCTGATACATCATATCTATCTACTACTGAGGTCCCTGCCCAGAAGTTGTGTTCCTATAGAACACAATCGCGGTGGAAACTCGGCGGAATAACCATACCCAGTCACGGGGTACTCCTACCACTCATCTCTGGATGGCTTCAGGCAGATCTTCCACTGCAGCCATAGGTACTTGGCGGGTCAACCCCTCCAAGTTCCTCTGTACAGCCTGGAGGGTTCTGTCTGAATCTACTGTATCCGCTTCGCCCCTGCGACGCTTATGTCTCGGGTAACCCTCAGGTCGCACTGGTCCAATATCTGTTTCATGATCATTTTTATATTGTAAGTCATTATGAATCCAATCAAAAACATGTTTGTTTTTCACATTTTTTCATACATATTGAAAAAATCCAAAAAATTATATAAGTCAAAAATTGTAAACTTACCGACTGTACCCCATGTTGTGCCTGGTGGAAGGACAAGATCTGGATCGCCACGAAAGTCCATCTCAGCATAGGGATAGTCGTCCACAGCGATGATTTGTTCTCTCCACCATAGGAAGAACTCATCATCCCAAGTGGTCCGGAGAACTTCACTTCCCCCCAATCTCTTCATCATGTCTGCCCAACGGGCAATTCTTGGGTCTCTCGGGCTACTGATGGTAGAGATCACTCTGGGTCTTAGTGTTGGAATCTTCTCAAAGAAGAATGTCATCAAAATTGTACCGTATCCAAAATGTTTTGTTTTTGTTTGGCGGATAGAGGTCAATTGTTGCTTCATGTTCATCAGTAGGGCTATGCACCAATCATATACATGAGTTAAGCATTCCATTGCTATACTCATTTGCGTCCTGGACGCCTGGTGTAGGGAGGCAGATCCTGCCACTCTGCCAATGGTGAAAAGGAGGATTTTCATGTGCAAATCCCTTAAATCTTTGATTGCAATTTGAGTTCCAACTTTCTTGGAACCCTCTACGCAGTACACGTGGACGTAATCTTCCACGGTTAGCCCTCCCAAAGGCTTACCGTGCAAGTCTACTGGCTCCCCTCTCCGGGAGAGTCCAGTGATAAAATATATGTCTTCCACTTCAATGCGTACAGGCATCTGATCTATCATAAAGCAGTCCTCTTCCGGTTCCCAATAGTTTACAAGAATTTCGAGCAACCGGACATTGCTCTTCATATTTGGCATTTTAAAAAACTTGAGCAAGCCGCAATTCCGAAGAATATTTAGTGATGCTTGGTCCTGCATGACTTCTTGATCAATTGCACTGTGTTCACGCTCTCTCCATGATATGGTCATCCTGCAAAATTCAATAATTCCTTCATTAGCTACGCTTTTTTCATTTGGGCCTGTGCATACGCGACTTTCTTTGTGCACAGTCGCATGTATACACGACTTCGTCATTACTAACCCGCGTATGCGCAAACCCGTGATTTTTAACAAGAGATTCTATGGTGAAAAATTCCTAAATTTTAATTTATGAACGGACAAAATGAATAGCAGGATGAATTAAGAGCTAACCTGAGAAATTCGATGAAATTCGACGGTCGGTTGCTCCTGTTTTGACGAAAGAAGTTTTTTGCTCCAGTGCACTTTTTTCCAAATCAGCAATGTAATAATGAACCAAATATGAGGTAATTTGTCTATTTATGCCCAAAAAAGTTGAAAATTTTTGCAAAAATTTGTTATGATTATTTTTTCAATCTATCTTAAGCTGCATAACCCGGATGCTTGGAAGTGCCCAGTTTGGTATGTTTCAGGTACATTTTGACGATTTTTGAGATTTTTCCGGATTTTGATCCATGACTGCTGACCCGTCATGGCAGGTATATGATCTTCACTGGCATATAGGTTAGGGAATCCACTTTCCGTTGCATTTTTCATATTAGCCTCCATTTTGATCACTTGCCATAGGGTCGATCCCATCAAGTCATGAGTATTACACCCATTTCACTCGCCGATTATTTAATGATGACTTGGTGGTAGAGCCTTCCTTTACATGGGCTTCCTAGTTATTTCCTCGCTATCACTTGTTGCCCATGCTGCATTTTATGTAGGCTCGGGAGTCCTCTTTAGTCCTGCCATGACTTATGTGTTGAAGCTTCATTCTTCTTCTTCCTCACTATCATTTTTCTGGCTATTACCCTAGAGGCTCCCCGGTGTTGTTGAGTTGTATTACTGCATTGCATATTGGCTACTTGTTTATCCTGGCCTTTAGCCGACTTCATTTGGACTCGATGTTTAAGCCAACTTTTGACCTTGTCTATCTGTACAAGTTAAACCATTGCATGCACTTAGCTATCGCGACTTGACACCCTTTTACCCATGGATGGAACATTCCTCTGAGTATCGCTTACCAGTTTCCGCCACCTTGCATTGAGCATAGGATTGTTCCAATCCTAGGAACTAGTGCATCTGATTTTTGATACTCGTTCTATCCATTGTACCATAGCATTCTTTTATTCTTTTTCAGGCTTATTATATGAAAAAGACAAAAAAATCAAATATAACAAAAAGAGCGGGAACGGGATGTAACTTCGTTATTTGATGGCAGTACAGTGTCAGTTTGTCACCCTTGAACAAAGCATATACACTTATATATCTTTCCTCCATTTGGGATGGTTTTAGTTTTGACCTAGGTTTAGCCTTTACCTTGTTTCACTTGTCAGTCCTCCCCCGGTTGGTTATCTCTTCCAATCATATGGAGAGTTTGTTCTGCCTCCTGCATAACAGACTTATACAGTGTCACTTTTTACTGCCATGGTCATCACGAGTCATGCTTTTTTTCAAGGGAAGTCTAACCAGAGTCGGCCATTCTGCGGTGTCTCTTGACTCATTATTCAGTCGGCCTTCCCGGTCTTGTCAGTATCTTTTTCTATCACATCAGATGTTTTGGTCTTCTGCTCGTGCTGGTTTGAGAAGGTCCCCATTGACTTCTTGCTGGCGGGTTTGTCTCTTATCGACTACGACACATTGCTTTGAGAGAAAACCTAGAGCTGCACCCTGGCCCTATTTCCATCATTGATAGGTGACCTTGTGCTCAGCATTTGATCATCATTATGGGTCTTTGACTGAGTGGTTTCCCCCGTGTTCGACGTCAACACACATTATCACACTTGGGATTCGTGCAGTACCTTGATTTCCATTTGACCCTATCGGTGGATTTCTCGCCTCTGTGTCAGCTTTCATTATTGGTTGGTTCAGAGGGTTTCTTCCATGCGCTAGCTTCATCTTGTGCATGTCAGAAACGTACTTCGGTTTTGGTTCCATCACTCTACTTCGTCCGATTCCTTCCAAATCTTGGCCTGCGGGTTACACTCGCGCTGGACTGATGTGGGATGCCTTAATGCCTTCCTTCCAACAGATCTTTTCCCATCGACTTCGACTCATTGCTCTGGGAATAAGGTCTAGAGTCTTTTTGTCAGTACCTTAGGGTTTGCAGTCATCAGTGGCAGACTCTTCGCTATCGACAATGGGGATTCATCATTTCCTCCTGATTGGTAGATTCTTTCAAGTGTTCGACTTCAACTCATTCATTCGCACTTGTTAGATTGTACTGGGGCACCTTGACGCTCATTTTCATTATTGGTGGGTTGTCTCGCATTGGTTAACGGTATACATCATTGACCGGTAATCCAACAATTTCTCACATGGTCGACTTCAGCTCATTTATTCCCATTGTGTAGAATTGTGCCATAGTGATCGGTGAAGACCTCGGGTTGCATCAGCATTTCTCGGTTCACTTTTGACAGTCCATTTAGTTTCTGCCAGTGATGTCGTTCACCCTTATATGTTGCAGTGTCAGTACAGCAGCATCCTATATGTTGGCTCCCGAGTTGCGTGATTGTACCATTTATTCCACCTTTTATGATTTGGTACTTGGAGATTCAGTTACTTATATGATCAGACATCCAGTTTCAGCATCATTGATCAGCTTTCTATATGTGATACTTGGACATTGATTCAGACTTGTACTTCCGGGCCATGCTCAGATGATTCATTATGTACTTTCAGTTCAGCTATACTTGTATACATGTTGGATCTATTCAGTACTTTCTATATGATGTATTTTTTACTGAGCATGGGTATGCCCGCCTCAGCATGAGTTGACTCTCTATTTTCTTTCATTGGTTTTTGGTAGGCTGAAATCTGGTGAAGTCCTCTCTTGTCCTTGCGAAGTTCTTTCTATGTGCATAATACATTTTGGCCATCATGTACCCCTTCTGACCTCATATATTAGGGGGCATCTGTTATAGCATCATTTTTCACCTTCATATGATTCATGATTGCTTTTATGGCTTTGGGCACCCATTCCTACAGAATTGAACAAAATTCACTAAAAAACAGTGTTAAAATCCCCATACGTGGATATGCCCAGACTTTTCCACATGTATACGCGAGTCCACATGTAATTTTCCATGTATGCCATTAAAATCATTAAAAAATATATAAAAAATCCCTATTTTCGGGCTAGGTTGATGATTACTCTGGTAGTTCAACCACCCCAGCACGTGGTCAACTGTTTCCAACTGATTGAAACTACTTTCAGGGAGTATAAAAGCCCCTCATGTGCATGGCCTAAGGGAGAGAGAAATTTTATGGACATTATACTCTGTTGAAATCCCAGTTCAAGTCTAATTCCCCGTGCCTCCTACACTTTCCCAGATTTATACAGGAAACCCTTGTTTCCTGGAGATGTTCATCCATTTATATGCCATCTCGAGTGCACAAGTCTTGGAAGAATCTTAGCGAGGCAAGGGCGGGACGAATCCGGACGACGGTCTGCTCAAAGATCGTGGAAGGATTCAGGTGATCTCTCCACTTTTACTACTGTACATGCTGTTCGTGATAATGAAGAACCATCTTGTTCCTGAACTCGTGTGTTAATGTTTATTTATATGTGTGAAAAGATTATCATTTAAGCATTTTATTAACGTTTGCTTGTCTTGTGTAAGTTTGATAGCGGTTTTAAAGGTAAAACCTACTCACGTCCATAAAGGGATGGGATCAAGGTTATGAATTTGTGGTCCAAATAGAGGCCAAATCACGAAGAAAGGGAATTTCCAGGGTTAGTTTCATGGTTCAATCAGTGTTCTATGAGCATTTTTTACACTATCAAACCCTCAGCATCCCGAAGGCACCTGTCCACAATAGCAAAAGGGAAATTTCAATGAATATTTAAAAATAAAGTGTTAAAGGCTAGAACCAAGCAAAAAATTGGATAAGCGCACCAATTAAAGGAAGGAATGAAGGCCAAGAAACTAAAGAAACAGGGAAATAGAGTTTCCAATCACGCAATGTATAAAGGAAAAAGGGCAACAATGTTACATTATGAAGGCCAAAGGCATCATCAGGCCTTAAAACACTGTTAATGATGAAGTAAAGGCAGATTAAGCCCAAAGAGCAGTTTTATGATTAAATCAAGAAGAATTAGGCTTAAATATAGCCTCGAATACATCAAAGGAGCAGTTATTCACTTAATAACTCAAAATTGACACCTTTCACTTACTTTATACCTCAAAGGGACAATTGGCAGTTATTACACAAAAAGATATTTTACAAACTGTCAGACAGTTATTGTAAAAGGCAAAAAAGAGCCTCAAAGTCAATCTTTTCAGTTGTTTCATCCTCAGGAAGTAAAGATAGATTTAATACATAGATAAGTAGTTGAGAAACATTACTACCTTATGCCTTGTATGGTTTTTAAGGATAGGAGTGCATTTACTATGTCATTGATGACATTTTGAACCCTAGATGTTTCCACCTCCTCATTTTGCAGCATAAATACTGCATTCGAACTCATTGTATAGGGGCATTTGATAACTCTTTGAAGTAATATATAGTTCTGCTGAGATTGAAAAGAATTTGATGTACTGGAACCTGTGGATGTTTTTACCTGTTTGTGGATGAAGAAAGCTCTGCCATTGGATCCCTAAGCTTGGTTGTTGGTGAAGTATTCTAAACTATCAATGTTTTTCCTATTTTCCATTCTGTTTACATCATTGCTTGCTTACAATAGAGTAAAAATTTTAGGCTAAGAAATGTCTCCTAGAAGCACCTTAGACCTGTTTAATTTTCACTGTCTTTATGTTTTCATCTACTGAATGTTTGATTAAGTAGTTCAACTGCTTCTCAACCCTTAAGCTTGTTTATTTCAGAAATAATTCAATACAGTTAGCCTCAAGATGATTTATGGTTTTCCCTTCTTCTTGTTGACACTTTAAGAACTATTTCTGAAGTCTCCTTTCAAAGTACCATTGTCCAAAGTTTGCCAAAGAGGTTTGTTTTGATCATACCCTTTGTACCTGCTCAAATAATTATTTTGAAAGTCTTTATATTTGCATTCCTAGATGATTAGGTGTTCCCTCTTCTATGAATGCAGTTATTTGTTAATCTTAAATGTTTTATTATCATTGAAAGTGAAATCTTTGATGAAATAGAGCGTTCCTCGACTCTTAGATTTCATTTTGAAAGTTTGTCTTGAGATTGTTATCTGTTGAAGTATAAATGCTAGAATTCATGGTTAGCATTGTCTATAAAATACTCCTTCATGTTCAGATAATATTTTAAGTCCCTTTGTTGAGAAGTACATATAATTAAGGATCCTTAATTTCCCTTAGTTCTTATTTTCATTCTAAAACCATTAATGTTCATTTCATTTCACTTGAAATACTTTGTTAATCCAACATCCAAGTTAGATTTTCCCTTGGATACCCTTGATTCATCTGAAAATTGTTACTATTTCCATTTTACTCCATTTCCCAATGAATTAGAGATTTCCCCTTTTCTATCTATGCTGCCTAGAACATCATGTCCCATCAAACAATCAAACAAACTCAAGCTTAATAACTAGCCTAAAATCAACCTTTTACGAGAAATCAAGCTATATCCTTATAAAACATATTGAGAGATCCCTATCTGAGACTAGGAGGGCTAGATCCTAGAGCTCTAAATATTGGTTTATGTGTTGGCTTGTCATTTAGTATGCCAATCTGCTAAATCACAGGACACGAACAATTCCAACCACCAGTAAGCAAAAAGAACCTGTATCAAAAGAAATTAATGATAAATATGATTTTTTGAACTTAAGTAAGATTCAAACATCATTCAAAATTGAGAAGGAATTAACGAAACTAAAAATTCCCATTCCCCTAACAGAGTTAATGAACAAAAATCTATATAGATCTCAAGTGATGAAGGCTCTAAACATAGGGGGAAATACTGACCCTGTTAGTTTGAATGATGATCAATCTGAACTCTTATTTGGGCCAGAAGTTGATGGAAAACCACAAGAAGGATGTGTTCCTCTATTTTATGTTAGCATAAATGTTCATGATAATATTATCCATAATGCTATGGCAGATTCAAGTGCTTCGCACAATTTAATAACCAAATCTATTATGGAAAAAGTTGGTCTTAACATTACTATACCCTATAAAGATTTATATTCATTTGATTCTATTAAAGTAAGATGCCTAGGTCTCATCAGCGATCTATGTGTTACTTTAGCTCAAATCCCAGCTAAATTCTAGTAATGTATATAGTGGTGGCAGATATACCCCTTAAGTATGATACCCCTTAAGTATGGGACGTTGTTGTCACACTCATGGGGAGAAAAATTACAAGGGACCCTACAAATGGATATGACCTTTGCTACCATACCAGTGTTTGGTCAGCAAAGAATATTATATAGGGATAGTTTGATGAAATTCATGGTGAGTAGTCAGGATAAACCACATAACTATCCTCTTTACTCTGTTCACTCAGATTTAGACTCTTTCATTCTTTATAATGATGGAGATATCAATACTTAGGTTACAAATGCAGAAAATGATATTTGTGAAACAAATGAAAACCAAACACAAATAGTGGAACAAAATACTGAGCTTCAACCTCTTTAGAACATGAGTTTTGATGGATCTTGTAGTAGAGAAGGTTCTGGAGCAGGAGTGTGGGTTTCAAATGCAAGAAACAATCATGTTGAACGTCATTCATATAAGCTTAATTTTCAATGTACCAATAATAGAGCTGAATATGAAGCACTTCTATTAGGATTGAAATTGTTGAAAAAATTAGGTTCCAAAAGAATTTCCATTCTTGGGGATTCTGAGTTAATCATAAAACAAATCAAAGGAGAATACTTTGCAAAGCATCCTAGATTGGGAGCATACAGAAATGTTGTGCTTGATTTTCTAGAAATTTTTGTGGAATATAATCTTGCTACAATTCCTAGAAATCATAATATCCTTGCCAATGGTCTGGCTTTTTCAGCTAGCACCTGTAAATTGCCTCACCCCAGTAGACAATATACAATGGAAGTAAAACATTGACCAATTGTACCATAAAAGATGAGGTATTGGCAAGTATTTGGAAATGGAAAACAAATTGAGAAAATTTTTTAGTCTAAGGATGAGTATGAAGAATATAGTATAGATTTAGAGTGTGAATTAGAGGATAAAATAGTTGTAAATTATAAGGTAGAAAAACAGTTAGATAATTGAGATGTAAATATTCATGTAGATAAAACTATAAATAAATTAGAACTGCTTGAAATAGATCGAGAGAAAGAAGAGTTCGAAATACTTCAGTTAAAGGATAATGTTTTACCTAGAGGTTTAGTTGCATTAGAATAATTATTTGATTTCAATGATGTAGCTAAAAAGGCTAATGTCAGAGGTCTAATTTATCGTATGTATGATAATATATGCAATGAAAAAATAATCCTCAAATGATAGAACTATCCAAATCACTACCAATCATAAAAACAAAAACACAATGCTTCTTTATTCAAAGAATTATTGATGTCTTTGCCTAGAGCTATGAATATCTCAAAGCATATGATACTAGTATTATACAAACATAAAACCCCATTAAAGAGGATCAAAACTATTTAAGCAAAAACTTCAAAGAATAAATCTAGTTCTCGTATGCTCTTGATTGAGAATGAAATTAAAAATATGTATGATGCTAAAATCATAATTCCTCTTAGGTACTCTAAATGGGTGTCTCACATAGTGCCAACTAGGAAGAAACCAGAAGAAATCAGATTATACATATATTTTAGAAATCTTAATAAGGCTTCCCTAAAAGACAACTACCCTTTGCCAAAAATGGATCACATATTACAGAAGGTAGTTGGATCTAGTAGGATTTCTTTATTAAATGGTTTCTCAGCTATAGCCAAGTCTTAGTTCATCCTGATGATCAGGATAAAACATCTTTCACTACTCCATGGGGTACCTTCATGTATGTGAAGTTTCCCTTTGGATTAAGGAATGTTGGAGCCACATTTCAAAGAGCAATGGACATTGTTGTTTCTGATGAAATTGGTAGGTTTATTATGGTCTACTAGATGATATTATTGTCTATTCAAAAACCGATGAGGAACATTGGTTACACCTGAGAAGACTGTTTGAGAAATGTAGAAGGTTTGGAATTTCATTATATCCTAAGAAAATACTTGTTGGCCTTGAAGAAGGAAAACTTCTGGGTCATATAATTTCTAAAGATGGTATTAGGATTGATCCCAGTAGAATTGAAGCTATTTTGAAAATCATTCATCCTAGAAACATTAAGGAGATTCAATCATTTATTGGAAAGATTAATTTCTTAAGAATATTCATTCCCATCCTTGCATAAATTCTAAGAAATATAACAAATATGTTGAAAATGGATTTAGAAATAAGATGGAACATTGAAGCTAGAAAATCATTTGATCAAGTTAAACAAGCATTGACAAAAGCACCAGCCCTGATTATTCAAGATTTCACTAAATATTTTATAATATTTTCTTTTGCATCTAAACATACTGTTGAAGTTGTTTTATTATAGAAAAACAACGAAGGATTTGAAAAACCCATTGCATTATTTAGTAAGGATTTAAGAGATGCAACATTGAAATATAACATAATGGAAAAACAAGCCTTTGCATTAAAAAAAGAAATCAAAGATTTCAGAGTGTTGTTGGCTCGAGGGTCTTTAATCTGTGTTTGGTGTGCAAGGTTTGCTACCAAACCCCCCTATACTACTAGCCCTTTCAAGCAGTTGACCCGCTTGCGCAGGTCAAAGTCTCACTCGAAGTAGTATGGGTGGGTGTTGGAACCAGGTTTCCACACCCTGAGAAAGGAAGGGTAAGGCAAGTAGAGTTGCACTAGATCTTGTAATTCCCAGATTACCTTGTTCTGTGCAGAGTTAACTAAGTCTCTATTCACATCCACATGCACTAGATCTATAGTTATATGCTTTTTATAACATCAACACAAAATTACATAAATAGAGCAGAATAGATCTAGATCCAAGCATTCAGTTATACAGATCTTCGTAGCTAAAAGACAGAAAATGCACAACACAAAAATTATCAGCAATTCATGCAAAAGTACTCACAGATTCAGTTCTCTAACAATCTTTCACATTCATTCATTCATCAATTCTTCCTTACAATTCCCTTCCCAACCCGCGCACATAGCAGCAGGGTTCACACATAGCTAGACTTGGATCTCCGCGCACACAGCCAACAAGAGTCCATTCCCCAAAACCCAAAAAGATAGCTTAAACAACAGATCGCACCAATAGCTCATCATTTCTTATCATTTACAATACAAAATTCATCTTTATTTATAACAATCTAGCCTAGACTTTCCTATGGTCCGCAACCCATGGTTTTCGGACCCCTAGTTTACCCCCTTCACCCATTAAATTATGAAGGCCAAATACCTACCAGCCTTAAAACACAATTAATGATGAAGTAAAGGCAGAGTAAGCCCAAAGAGAAGTTTTATGATTAAATCAATAAGACTTAGGCTTAAAGATAGCCTCAAATACACCAAAGGAGCAGTTATTCACTTAATAACTCAAAATTGACACCTTTCACTTACTTTATACCTCAAAGGGACAATTGGCAGTTATTACACAAAAAGATATTTTACAAACTGTCAGACAGTTATTGTAAAAGGCAAAAAAGAGCCTCAAAGTCAATCTTTTCAGTTGTTTCATCCTCAGGAAGTAAAGATAGATTTAATACATAGATAAGTAGTTGAGAAACATTACTACCTTATGCCTTGTATGGTTTTTAAGGATAGGAGTGCATTTACTATGTCATTGATGACATTTTGAACCCTAGATGTTTCCACCTCCTCATTTTGCAGCATAAATACTGCATTCGAACTCATTGTATAGGGGCATTTGATAACTCTTTGAAGTAATATATAGTTCTGCTGAGATTGAAAAGAATTTGATGTACTGGAACCTGTGGATGTTTTTACCTGTTTGTGGATGAAGAAAGCTCTGCCATTGGATCCCTAAGCTTGGTTGTTGGTGAAGTATTCTAAACTATCAATGTTTTTCCTATTTTCCATTCTGTTTACATCATTGCTTGCTTACAATAGAGTAAAAATTTTAGGCTAAGAAATGTCTCCTAGAAGCACCTTAGACCTGTTTAATTTTCACTGTCTTTATGTTTTCATCTACTGAATGTTTGATTAAGTAGTTCAACTGCTTCTCAACCCTTAAGCTTGTTTATTTCAGAAATAATTCAATACAGTTAGCCTCAAGATGATTTATGGTTTTCCCTTCTTCTTGTTGACACTTTAAGAACTATTTCTGAAGTCTCCTTTCAAAGTACCATTGTCCAAAGTTTGCCAAAGAGGTTTGTTTTGATCATACCCTTTGTACCTGCTCAAATAATTATTTTGAAAGTCTTTATATTTGCATTCCTAGATGATTAGGTGTTCCCTCTTCTATGAATGCAGTTATTTGTTAATCTTAAATGTTTTATTATCATTGAAAGTGAAATCTTTGATGAAATAGAGCGTTCCTCGACTCTTAGATTTCATTTTGAAAGTTTGTCTTGAGATTGTTATCTGTTGAAGTATAAATGCTAGAATTCATGGTTAGCATTGTCTATAAAATACTCCTTCATGTTCAGATAATATTTTAAGTCCCTTTGTTGAGAAGTACATATAATTAAGGATCCTTAATTTCCCTTAGTTCTTATTTTCATTCTAAAACCATTAATGTTCATTTCATTTCACTTGAAATACTTTGTTAATCCAACATCCAAGTTAGATTTTCCCTTGGATACCCTTGATTCATCTGAAAATTGTTACTATTTCCATTTTACTCCATTTCCCAATGAATTAGAGATTTCCCCTTTTCTATCTATGCTGCCTAGAACATCATGTCCCATCAAACAATCAAACAAACTCAAGCTTAATAACTAGCCTAAAATCAACCTTTTACGAGAAATCAAGCTATATCCTTATAAAACATATTGAGAGATCCCTATCTGAGACTAGGAGGGCTAGATCCTAGAGCTCTAAATATTGGTTTATGTGTTGGCTTGTCATTTAGTATGCCAATCTGCTAAATCACAGGACACGAACAATTCCAACCACCAGTAAGCAAAAAGAACCTGTATCAAAAGAAATTAATGATAAATATGATTTTTTGAACTTAAGTAAGATTCAAACATCATTCAAAATTGAGAAGGAATTAACGAAACTAAAAATTCCCATTCCCCTAACAGAGTTAATGAACAAAAATCTATATAGATCTCAAGTGATGAAGGCTCTAAACATAGGGGGAAATACTGACCCTGTTAGTTTGAATGATGATCAATCTGAACTCTTATTTGGGCCAGAAGTTGATGGAAAACCACAAGAAGGATGTGTTCCTCTATTTTATGTTAGCATAAATGTTCATGATAATATTATCCATAATGCTATGGCAGATTCAAGTGCTTCGCACAATTTAATAACCAAATCTATTATGGAAAAAGTTGGTCTTAACATTACTATACCCTATAAAGATTTATATTCATTTGATTCTATTAAAGTAAGATGCCTAGGTCTCATCAGCGATCTATGTGTTACTTTAGCTCAAATCCCAGCTAAATTCTAGTAATGTATATAGTGGTGGCAGATATACCCCTTAAGTATGATACCCCTTAAGTATGGGACGTTGTTGTCACACTCATGGGGAGAAAAATTACAAGGGACCCTACAAATGGATATGACCTTTGCTACCATACCAGTGTTTGGTCAGCAAAGAATATTATATAGGGATAGTTTGATGAAATTCATGGTGAGTAGTCAGGATAAACCACATAACTATCCTCTTTACTCTGTTCACTCAGATTTAGACTCTTTCATTCTTTATAATGATGGAGATATCAATACTTAGGTTACAAATGCAGAAAATGATATTTGTGAAACAAATGAAAACCAAACACAAATAGTGGAACAAAATACTGAGCTTCAACCTCTTTAGAACATGAGTTTTGATGGATCTTGTAGTAGAGAAGGTTCTGGAGCAGGAGTGTGGGTTTCAAATGCAAGAAACAATCATGTTGAACGTCATTCATATAAGCTTAATTTTCAATGTACCAATAATAGAGCTGAATATGAAGCACTTCTATTAGGATTGAAATTGTTGAAAAAATTAGGTTCCAAAA
Organism: Pinus albicaulis; assembly: GCA_034641835.2. Taxonomy (NCBI): domain Eukaryota; kingdom Viridiplantae; phylum Streptophyta; class Pinopsida; order Pinales; family Pinaceae; genus Pinus; species Pinus albicaulis. The sequence continues at coordinate 10,576 of JAXQQM020058580.1, read as the reverse complement.
GAATTTCCATTCTTGGGGATTCTGAGTTAATCATAAAACAAATCAAAGGAGAATACTTTGCAAAGCATCCTAGATTGGGAGCATACAGAAATGTTGTGCTTGATTTTCTAGAAATTTTTGTGGAATATAATCTTGCTACAATTCCTAGAAATCATAATATCCTTGCCAATGGTCTGGCTTTTTCAGCTAGCACCTGTAAATTGCCTCACCCCAGTAGACAATATACAATGGAAGTAAAACATTGACCAATTGTACCATAAAAGATGAGGTATTGGCAAGTATTTGGAAATGGAAAACAAATTGAGAAAATTTTTTAGTCTAAGGATGAGTATGAAGAATATAGTATAGATTTAGAGTGTGAATTAGAGGATAAAATAGTTGTAAATTATAAGGTAGAAAAACAGTTAGATAATTGAGATGTAAATATTCATGTAGATAAAACTATAAATAAATTAGAACTGCTTGAAATAGATCGAGAGAAAGAAGAGTTCGAAATACTTCAGTTAAAGGATAATGTTTTACCTAGAGGTTTAGTTGCATTAGAATAATTATTTGATTTCAATGATGTAGCTAAAAAGGCTAATGTTGAGCCCACGACGACAAATGTATAGAGTGTAATATATGCAATGAAAAAGATCCTCAAATGATAGAACTATCCAAATCACTGCCAACTGCTAAAAAACAAAAATACATTGCTTTATTCAAAGAATTCATTGATGTCTTTGCCTAGAGCTATGAATATCTCAAAGCATATGATACTAGTATTATACAACATAAAATCCCAATTAAAGAGGATCAAGAACCATTTAAGCAAAAACTTCGAAGAATAAATCTAGTTCTGATGCCTCTGATTGAGAAAGAAATTAAAAAGATGTGTGATACTAAAATCATAGTTCCACTTAGGTACTTCGAATGGGTGTCTAACATAGTTCCAACTAGGAATAAATAGGAAAAATCAGATTATGCATATATTTCATAAATCTTAATAAGGTCTCCATAAAATACAACTACCCTTTGCCAAAAATGGATCACATATTACAGAAGGTAGTTGGATCTAGTAAAATTTCTTTATTAGATGATTTCTCGGGCTACAACCAAGTCTTAGTTCATCCTGATGATCAAGATAAAACTTCTTTCACTACTCCATGGGGTACCTTCATGTATGTGACGATTCTCTTTGGATTAATGAATGCTGGAGCCAAATTTAAAATAGAAATGGATATTGCCTTTGATGATAAAATTGGAAGGTTTATTATGATCTATCTAGATGATATTACTGTCTATTCAAAAACCGATGAGGAACATTTGTTATATCTGAGAAGAGTATTTGAAAAATGTAGAAGGATTGGAATTTCATTAAATCCTAAGAAAAAAGATTTGGCCTTGAAGAAGGAAAACTTCTGGGTCATATTATTTCTAAAGATGGTATTAGGATTGATCCTAGTAGAATTGAAGCTACTTTTAAAATCAGTCATCCTAGAAAAATTAAGGAGCTTCAATCATTTATTGGCAAGATAAATTTCCTAGGAAGATTCATTCCCAACCTTGTATAACTTCTCAGAAATATAACAAATATACTAAAAAGAGATTCAGAAATAAGATGGAACATTGAAGCTAGATAATCATTTGATCAAGTTAAACAAGCATTGACAAAAGCACCAGTCTTGATTAGTTCAGATTTCACTAAATATTTTATAATCTTTTCTTTTTCATCTGAACATACTATTGTAGCTGTTTTATTACATAAAAATAAATGATTGATTTGAACAACCCATTGCATTCTTTAGTAAGGCTTTAAGGGATACATAATTGAAATATAACATAATGGAAAAATAAGCCTTTGCATTGATAAAAGAAATCAAATATTTTAGAGCGTTGTTGGCTCGAGGGGTCCTGACCCAGGTTCGGTGTGCAAGTTTTTCCAACAAACCCCTATACTACTGGCCCTTTCGGCAGTGACCTGCTTTCGCAGGTCAAAGTTTCACCCGAAGTAGTATGGGTGGGTTCTGGAACCAGGTTTCTGCACCCTGAGAAAGGATGGGTAAAGCAAGCAGAGCTGTGCTAGGTCCTATAATCCCTGATTACCTCGTTCTGCGCAAGATTAATTAAGTCTCTATTCGCATCCACATGCACTAGATCTATATTTATATGATTGTTATAACATCAACATAGCATTACATAAACAGAACATAACAGATCTAGATCCAAGAATGCAGTATACAGATCTTTCGCAGCTTAAGGAAAAAAAACGCATAATATAACAATTTTCAGTAATTCACATAACAATACTCATAGATTTAGTTCTCTAATAATCTTTCGCATTCATTCATTCATCAATTCTTCCTTAAAATTCCCTTCCCAACCCGCGCACACAGCAGCAGGGTCCGCACACAGCTGGACTTGGATCTCCATGCACACAGCCAGCAGGAGTCCTTTCCCCAAAACCCAAACAGATAGCTTGAACAACAAACTGCATCAATAACTCATCATTTCTTGTCCTTTACAATACAAAATGCATCTCTATTTATAACAATCTAGCCTAGAATTTCCTATGGTCGGCAAGCCATGGTTTTCGGACCCCTAGTTTACCCTTTCACCAATTACAATGCATTCAGGGCTTTGACCTGCCCCAAAACCCCTGCGCTAGACTAAATATAATCAAAAATATAAAAAATGGACCAGTTTCGCACCTTGTTAGGAGACCCCATTCCAACAGTCCCCCAACACAATCTTGTGACTCATCCTGAGTCACTACAGTGGTGCAGCTTCGATTTTCACGTGCAAGGTAGCCAGAGTGAGGAGGAGTGGTGGGAGCACTTCCTTACTCTCGGTCGCAGCTCGTTGCACAATGTTTACTAGTGTCAGGGAGGTAGGGCCATATGGAGCCGCAATAACCTGTTCTAATAGCCAGTGGAGGCATGCAATGGCAGATTGAGCATTTTTGGTGAGCTAGAGTGCGATGTCGGCCCATGGTTTCAATCGTTTCTGGGTGACATGCTTGTTGTGGTGAGGATTCTCAATCCTGTCCAAGATGGCTAGACACTGCGACGGGACCATTTGTTGGCTCGAGGGGTCCTGACCCAGGTTCGATGTGTAAGGTTTGCCAGAAAACCCCTATACTACTAGCCCTTTCGGCAGTGACCTACTTTCGCAGGTAAAATTCTCACCTGGAGTCATATGGGTGGGTGCTAGAACCAGGTTTCCGCACCCTAAGAAAGGATGGGTAAAGAAAGCAGTGTTGTGCTAGGTCCTATAATCCCTGATTACCTCATTCTGCACAGGGTTAATTAAGTCTCTATTCGCATCCACATGCACTAGATCTATAGTTATATGCTTTTTATAACATCAACATAGCAATACATAAACAAAACATAACAGATCTAGATCCAAGAACACAATATACAGATCTTTCGTAGCTTAAGGACAGAAAATGCACAATATAACAATTATTAGTAATTCACATAACAGTACTCACAGATTCAGTTCTCTAAAAATCTTTTGCAATCATTCATTCATCAATTCTTCCTTACAATTCCCTTCCCAACCTGCGCACACAGCAACAGGGTCCGCACACAGCTGGACTTGGATCTCCGCACACATAGCCAGCAGGAATCCTTTCCCCAAAATCCAAACAGATAGCTTAAACAACAGACCGCATCAATAGCTCATCATTTCTTGTCCTTTACAATAAAAAATGCATCTCTATTTATAAAAATCTAGCCTATACTTTCCTATGGTCCGCAACCCATAGTTTTCAGACCCCTAGTTTACCCTTTCACCCATTACAATGCGTTTGGGGCTTTGACCTGCCCCAAAACCCCTGCGCTAGACTAAATATAATCAAAAATATAAAAAATGGACCAGTTTCATAGCTTGGTAGGAGACCTCGTTCCAACAGTCCCCCAACACAATCTTGTGACTCGTCTCGAGTCACTGTAGTTGTGCGGATTCAATTTGTGTGCGCAAGGTAGCCAGAGTGCAAAGGAGTGGTGGGAGCACTTCCTTACTCTAGGTCGCAGCTCGTTGTGCAATGTTGACCAGTGTCAGGGAGGGAAGGCCGTCTGGAGCCGCGATAACCCGTTCTAACAGCCAGTGGTGGCGTGCAATGGCAGACTGAGCGTCTTTGGCGAGCTGGAGTGCGGTGTCGGCCCATGGTTTCAACCATTTCTGGGTGACATGCTTTTTGTGGCGAAGATTCTCAATCCTGTCCAAGATGGCTAGATGCTGCGACGGGACCATTTGTTGGATCGAGGGGTCCTGACCCAAGTTCGGTGTGCAAGGTTTGCCAACAAACCCCTATACTACTGGCCCTTTCAGTAGTGACCTGCTTTCGCAGGTCAAAGTCTCACCTGAAGTGGTATGGGTGGGTGTTGGAACCGTTAGCCACCTATAATATTTTGTTATACCAAAAGGTGGCTAAGACTTTTTGAGCTCTCCAAGGAACAAATTTTATCACTAAAAATTGTTGGCTCTCAAGACTCCTTGAAGGCCTCATGCCTATCCGAAATCTTCATTTACTATTCCCATTGTTATACTCGGTAACTCCGCCGATTTCATAAAAAATACCGTCGCAAGACCTTCATTTTCCTCCTTCTTGTCAAACCTTTATTCGTCCTTTTCCTCCATAAAATCCCCTTTGTTTTCATGATTTCTTCTTTTCCCTCATGAAAAACACTTTACAAAGTTAAAAGACTCACTCTTTAGCTTTGCCATAACCCCGATTTCCATTGAAAAACAAATCCATGAAAAATGGCGTAAAAACCAAGTGCTAACTCTAGAAGTGCTCATCGGCAGATCGCAAATCACTGGAATCGTGGTTTTATCTAAAAAAGCTCATCGCAAGTCTCTGCGATGTGATCCATCGCATATCGCAAATTCGCATTTTTCGTTGTTTCAGCTTGATCCATCAAAAATATTTCATGTATGCGACCTGCCCAATCGCATTTTTCCCGCCGCTTATCGCAAATCGCAATGTCGCATTTTCGTTGTTTAAACTTAGTTTGATCCATCGCAAATATTTGTGATGCGACCGCTCCAATCGCATTTTTCCCCAGCGCTCATCACGAATCGCAATATCGCATTTTCTCTCCGTCGCATAAATCAGCCATCGCAAATATTTGCGCTGCGATCCATCGCAGATCGCAGATCACAAATTTCAGTTTTCCTCCAAAGAGCCATCGCAAATATTTGTGATGCGATCCATCGCAGTTTCCGCCCATCGCATAATCGCAATATTTCATTTTCTCTCCGTCGCATAATCCGCCATCGCGTTTTCCACTTTTGCGATTTGCGATCAGTCCTGCCAGGCCCACCGTACGATCCCCTCACCGCTCATATAAAATGCGCCTTTTTCCTTTGTAAAATTAAAAAACGTCATATTGTATTGTTTACAAAGGTTTTTTCGCTGCCTTCTCCCAACCGTCGATCTTGCATGATCGACGGCTTAGATTTTATCTTTTTTCCACCATTCTATGATTTCTCCAAATAATCCCGACCATTGGATGATGCCATCCAACGGCCCTGCTTCCTCCGCACATCCTCCAATGCAGTTTAACCTATAAACGCAGGATTTCTTAATTGTTTTTGTGTTTTGCAGGAGTTTTAATGGTTTTCCATTGTATAAAGAAAGAAAGACGAGGATTAGGAAAGATGTTTCCCGCGCCTTCGAGCTATTTAAAAGAACCATTCACAGGTTTGAAGTCAATGATTTATCAACGTTTCATGAGCGTTGATAGCATAAAAAGCCCTATGCGGCCCTGCACATCGACAAGACACTGTTTTATTCAAAAGAACAGTTAAAGAGTATCAGTTTTGAAGATAAAGCACAGCAGATGAAGATTGAAGACAGTTTTACGGGGATTACGTCTAAGACGGTCATCAAAATCCTAATCCCCAACTCAAAACACATTTTAAAGAAAACCTAAAGTGTTTTATCAGACAGAAAGCCTCCACCGCCACATCTTGAGGAAAATTGATTCCTCAGCTACCACAAAGCCACCTGTTGCCTCAAACCTTTCAAAGCAGAGGCTGAAGTTATTGAATAAAATTAGATATTCGCCTCCAGCACAGCCAGGGAGTTACTTCTGCAAGGAAATAAATGCAGAACTATCTGCAGAAGTTACTCCAAACGTGCACGGAGCCTCAAATTCAAATAAAGCTCCCACCGAGCTTTGATATTAATTGTAAAACAGTTAATACAGTGAAACACCTGTAAGCTTCTCCATCGAGCCCCTCAAAAGGCCGAGAAGTCATCACCCTGTATTAATTTTCCTAAGAGGTCTTTTCCTCAGATCTTTTTCTCCTCATTCTTCTATAAATACTTCTGTAGAAGATGAGAAATTGTTGGTCACTGCATATCTGTAGCATGTAAATAGTTTTCTGAAGCTGCTGTAAGCTCTGTTTGTAAGAGAAAATACCTAAGTTGAGCTGAAAAGCGTGAAGCTGTAAAGAACCATTGGACTTAAAGATTGTAACTGGTTTGGAACATCAATACAAGCTGATTTATGGGATCCTGGTCTATGTTGACGGTGATGTTATTCTCATTTGTAACTTGTTATTTTATTTCTGTTTTCATTTTTTTTCATTTTCCACTGTAAAGAACAGTTTAAATAGGGTTAGGACCTACTGTATATCAGTAACCTTCTCTGGCTGAGAAATCTTTATTTTAATGTTTTCCTTCAATTGTGTTATTTGGAGATGATTTAATTCAGTTTCAAACATAGGAATGCCGGTGTTCCCTCATCCTATCGTCTTAGTTGAATGTTATTTCTGAAGGTTACTTTCTGCATATGTTGTGTGAGGATGAATTGGAAGGAAGATATGGTTATCCCTGGTCCCAGACTTGTCTGCATAACTATCTGATTGTTTCCCTAGAATGTGTTAAAAGCTGGCTAGTTTAGAAGCACTTACCAGATCTTAGACCATTCTGTGTTATCTTTGTGTTTCCACTTGTTTTGTATGTTTTCTATTGAAAGTGTGTCAAAGGCTGGCTAGTTTAAAAGTACTTCCCAGATCCTAGTCTGCTTTCATGTCCTTCTTAAGTGTTTGTCAAAGGCTAACTAGTTTAAAAGTACTTATCAGATCCTAGGCTGCTCTTCGTTTTGCATTTGTTTAATTCCCATTCTTGATGTATCACTCCATTCCATAAATCAAACTTTAAAGAGATCCTTAGACATAGATGACTTGCCCCATGGACCACTCTTGCCTCTTGCTACTCCAATTAAAACCCTACTATGACTCCATAGCCCAATGGATTGAAGCTTTTTCTTGCCTATCTTCTTAGCTGAATCAATTTTCGCTTTCATTCATCTTCACCCTTCATTTAGACTTCCTTCACCTTCATTTATCTTTGTCCAACCAAAACAAACAAAACCCTTGTCCTTAACAACTAGCCTAAAATCACACATAAAAGCAAACAAGATAAATCTTTGCACTTATTGGAGAGATCCCTCTCCGGATTCAGGAGGGCTAGATCCTAGAATCCCAAAGTTGGTTGAAATGATGTTAACTCTGTGATCGGACTTTTGCCAATCTTGCTTATTACAGAGACCTAACATTTCTGGCGACTCCACTGGGGAAGAACCCCGAATCATTTTCATTTAAAGATAATCATACGACATCAGAGATTTGGTTCATAGAGCATTTGCTTTATTAACCAGCTGGAGTCACCTAACATTTCTGGCGACTCCACTAGGGAGCTGAGTTCTTTTCATTTTAAATACTACTAAGACTCAGAGTACCCCTAACATGTTTATATTGGTACATGGTGGTGGACCATAAAACTTTTCACCTCTGAAAAGAGCTAAAAACATCCACCTGACGACTCCACACTCTGAAACTCCCAGAAGACCAAATGACTCCACTGGTAGAAGACCCTGAACTGATTGACCAGACACAGTGACCTCTTTCTTGATCTACAATTATGATTCCAAGAATACAACGAAGATATGCCCCAATGAGTAGAGATCATATCCCTGCGTTTCCACATAAGATGCCCTAGGTGAATTGGGATGACAACCTGCCTCTTTTTCAAGGCGAAAAGTTTGATGACCCTCTATTACATCTCATTAAATTTCATATACATGTATGGAGGTTGAAAGTTGAATGGCATGAAGACTGCCTAATGAAAATGTTCATGTTAACATTAGAAGGAAAAGCTAGGGATTGGTATGAATGCTTAAGATCTAGTAGTTTGTTTTCTTTAAGAGACCTTGAATATGTGTTCTATGAGAATTATGAAGAAAACGCTACGTCATTATCATGGGGTGCAATATATTATGATCCATCACAAAACATCACCCAACACATTATAGATAATGAGGAAGCTTTGGAAGAGATGCATCCTAAAGATCTTTTAACAGCCATTCATGAGTTTAATCTCCTATTGAAAAATTTTAAGAATATAGATGAATCAGTTGAGGAAGAGATGATCCAAGAAATAATGGACGTTCCTCAAGATATCCCTGAAAACTCAAATATTGATTCATCATCCCTTATAGCTGAGGCTCAAGAAGACATCCAGCCTCAAAATCAGTCTTCACAAGAGACAGAGAATTGTTGTACTTCTGTTCAAAGGGACATGGAAACATCTTCCCCTTTGACAGAGAAGGAAATAGAACATACTATTTATAAACAGTCAGTCTCTGAAACTTTTTGCAAAACAAACACTCTTGCCCATTCGCATAGAGAACTTTGTTGTACAGATTTAGAAAATTCTTTTGTAAATCATAATGAAGAGAGACCTACTGATAACCCAATATGTTCGACTGATGAAATTGTTTATTCCGATGATTTTCCAAATTTCGATCAGTCTGATGATGATGATGAGTTTCAAGAAAAAATTAATCACGCAGGGCAACCTACGTTCGATTGGTGTTATGAGTTTCACCATCATCAACTTGAAAGCAGAAATCACCCATTTCAATCCATCACAAATCGCTTTCACATAATTGGGAATCAACAGCTTTTCAACTCAGAAGGTGAAGAGAAGAGCAATGAAGAAATTTTTGAGCAGGAGGAAACCTTTGAAAACACCCCCACTCAAGAATATAATAACCTCTTCATAGAATTTAGTCCACTGAATACGAGCATACAAGGGCCACAAGAGGAAAACACTGTCAAATATGATGAGTCCTCCAGTTCAGAAGATGATGAAGATGAAGGAGAAAAACAAATAGAAGACTATCCTGCTGTGGATATATCATCTTCTCAAGAAGAAACTTCTCCCTTCACTGATATTAGTCTATCATTTAAAGAGCCTAAATTTATATCAGAAGCAAGCATAGATTCAAAGAAAGAAGATATTTCACTGTTTGCTATTTTGCAGGTTAAGAATGATGATACTTCCAAGCTACATACTGAAGAGATAGTCCTCAAAGTTGATGTCTTGGAAGTAGATGATCTACCAATTGTGGAGGACCAAAAGGAAGAGAATCTTCATCTTTTCTTTGTTGATCCTATGGAAGAGTGTGTGGAAATCCCGACTGGTTCAAATTATCAAGCATTGATCCTTTGCAAAAGCCAGAGACATGAAAAGTTGTCACCTTCTGTGATAGCCTCGGTTTTGAAGATTAATCTTCAAAATATACTATGGATACCTCTGACAAGCAGCCAGAGTTTCTTCTTCTTCTTGACATTACTCAGCTGGCTGCATTGGCACTTTTGTATCATATGAATATGTAAATACTCCATGTTTAGAATTGGTTAGATAGGAATGTCAATAAAGCTCAGTTCCGAGCATGTAGTTAGTTGTTGTTTTCTGCTTTGGAGAAAAAATCAAGGATTCAAAAATACAAAAACAAAGAAAGAATGAAAAGAGGGCAGAAATGAAAACAAGAAAGGCACAGCCCCATGCCAAAAAAGAGAAATAAATCTGAAAGTGTGCAAGCTCAAATGCCACTCCTCAAAACACACTTCTAGTTAGTCAAACTGCCTAATCTTGACTAATTAGCTTTAAATTTTCTGCCGATAGGATAGTGAATTCGATTTGCCAAACTATTCAATCTTGGCTTATCAGTAGATAGATTAGGATAGAAATGAAGGTTCAAACAAACTCAAAATCTGAACCAAAGTTTCCAAAGAGAGATGACTCAAAACTGTTTTATTTTCTGAGTCATAAAAGAGAAAAACTGGTTCTAATTTACCCAAAATCTGAATCAGATATCAAGGAAGAGACAGCTCAAACAAAAGCAAAAAAACAGAGTCATGGAAGAAAAGAGAAGTTACAATGAAAAAATTTCGTATTTTTTTGGTGCGCTTAACGGAATAAGTAGCACTAGTTTTTCGAAAAGATTTTACCGCCCATTTTCTTTACTGCTATGTTTTTTCAACAATGAAAGTAGAGTTGTTAGAGTTGAGTTACTGGCCACGGGCCATGTCACTTTTGACATTCATACCAAAAGGCTCATTATAATACTCTACTATTCTACAATAAGAATTAAGAAATGCATCAAAAAGTTATATGTATATTAACACTGATTACAAAGAAAATGTAAATTACTTTTGTAAAATAACCAAAATTTTATAGTGTGAACTCCAACTATAGAAATTGAGAATTAATGAGTGATTCCTGAGAATT